>WNWK01007219.1:2500-96418 GCA_009830355.1 Cherax destructor | reverse complement strand
GGGATGAGTCTCCCCTATTGCTAGCATGATACCATCGATCTTTTCTTTCTCCTCCTGTTCCTTCTGTCGTGGGTGTCCCTTTGACTTCCTTCAGGCCATAGATAAAGATCGACTTCCCCTTTCTCCTCCCACTGTGTCTCCCATTGCCTTGTCAAAGGTGCATTATCCTCTCCGGTGCTGTCATGGATGTATTCCCGTGTTCCTTTGTGTGTCCGGTCTGCTCAAACGTCCCTGTCCCTGTGTGTTAGTTTTGTGTGTGTGTGTGTGTGTGCAAGTTAGTTTTGTGTGTGTGTGTGTGTGTGTGTGTTAGTTTTGTGTGTGTGTGTGTGTGTGTGTGTGTGTGTGTGTGTGTGTGTGTGTGTGTGTGTGTTAGTTTTGTGTGTGTGTGTGTGTGTGTGTTAGTTTTTGTGTGTGTGTGTGTGTTAGTTTTTTTGTGTGTGTGTTAGTTTTGTGTGTGTATGTATGTACTCACCTAATTGTACTCACCTAATTGTGGTTGCAGGGGTCGAGACTCAGCTCCTGGCCCCGCCTCTTCGCTGTCTGCTACTGGGTCTCTGCTCTCCCTGCTCCATGAGCTTTATCATACCTTGTCTTAAAACTATGTATGGTTCCTGCCTCCACTATATCTTTCTCTAGACTATTCCACTTCCAGACTACTCTGTGGCTGAAGAAATGCTTCCTAACATCCCTTTGACTCATCTGAGTCTTCAGCTTCCAGTTGTGTCCCCTTGTTTCTGTGTTCCCTCTCTGGAACATCCTGTCACTGTCTACCTTGTCAATTCTCCGCAGTATTTTGTATGTCATTATCATGTCTCCTCTGACCCTTCTTTCTTCCAGTGTTGTTAGTCCTATTTCCCTCAACCTTTCTTCATAAGACAGACCCCTGAGTTGTGGAACTAACCTTGTCGCAAACCTTGCACTTTCTCTAGTTTCCTTACGTGCTTGACCAGGTGTGGGTTCCAGACTGGTGCTGCATATTCTAGTATGGGCCTGACGTACACGGTATACAGTGTCTTGAACGATTCCTTGTTAAGGTAACGGAACGCTAATCTTAGGTTTGCCAGTCGCCCATATGCTGCCGCAGTTATCTGGTTGATGTGTGCCTCCGGAGACGTGCTTGGCGTTATACTCACTCCAAGGTCTTTCTCCTTTGCCGAGGTTTGTAGCCTTTGTCTGCCTAGCTTGTACTCTGTCAGCGGTCTTCTTTGCCCTTCTCCGATCCTCATGACTTTGCATTTGGAGGGATTGAATTCGAGAAGCCAATTGCTAGACCAGATGTCGAGCTTGTCCAGGTCTGTTTGCAGCCCTGCCTGGTCCTCTTCCGATGTGATTCTCCTCATTATTTTCACATCATCCGCGAATAGAGACACTTTTGAGTCTATCTCGTCCGTCATGTCATTTATATATACCAGGAATAACACTGGTCCTAGGACTGACCCCTGCGGTACACCGCTCGTCACAGGCGCCCACTGGTGTGTGTATGTATGTTTGTGTGTGTATGTATGTGTATGTATGTGTATGTATGTGTGAATAGTAGTGGTGAAATTGTGTTATGGTGTATGGGTGTGTATGTGGAGTTTGCCTGACCTGACACACCTGACCTACCAGTTAATTGTGTGTGTGTGTGTGTGTGTGTGTGTGTGTGTGTGTGTGTGTGTATGTGTGTGTGTGTGGAACTATATGTGTGTGGATTTATTGTGTGAAAAGTAGTGGTGAAATTGTGTTATGGTGTATGAGTGTGTATGTATGTATGTGTGCTCCTCTACCTGGCCTGACCTGACACACCTGATCTACCAGTTAATGTATTCTATGATTCACCTGTCTGCTCGCCCTTTTCTACTAGAAATTACCAATTGCTATTTGTTACCGAGTACTTGATATCCTATTCCTTATCTTACTATGAGAGTTGACCGTTCACAAACAGCTTAGCGGTTAGGTAATTGGAACTTACACCCGACACCCCGAAAACCACGCATAGGTGAATACTTGCGATGCGATGCAGCTTGTCCAGTGTGTAGTATCCTGTAGATTGTCCAACTCGATGTGATGTTCTGGCGTATATCCACTTTCGTTTCTTGTCGATATATAATATAACCTATTCACTGTATTTCTTTCACTTGTCGCATATTTATTTCACTTTATTATCCAGGGTGACACACATGGCAACGTCGCCTGGAGCACACTAGGCCCACTAATCCCGCCACCAAATATTTATTTCTAGATCACTTATAAAATTATGGCTCTCCCCACACTTATGTGGCTCAGGGAAACTCGTAAATCGCTTCAAGGGTTGTTCACTACCCTGACACACTTGATAACCCCTACAGTACCCTTGTGTAGCCCTCAAAAACACTTATATGCACAGAGCCCTACAAGTTGCGACTAGCCCACATGGCGTCCCTACTCTATGTATATAAACTTTCAGAAACGACACACAGTGTAATTGGCAGGCATGCGTAGGCACACAAACACGGCCACACACACAAGCACACACGGAGCTAAAGGGCATGTCCTACGAGGAGAGGTTAAGGGAAATCGACCTAACGACACTGGAGGAATCGACAAGGTCGACAAGATGTCCCAAAGATGGGACACAGCAACTATTGGAAGCTGAAAACTCAGATGAGTCACAGAGATGTTAGGCAGTATTTCTTCAGTCACAGAGTTGTCAGGAAGTGGAATAGTCTGGAAAGTGGTTTATTGGAGGTAGGATCCATACATAGCTTTAAGAAGAAGTATGATAAAGCTCAAGGAGTAGGGAGAGTGACCTAGTAGCGAGCAGTGAAGAGGCGGGGCTCGGAGCTGTGAATCGTTCCCTGGAACCACAGTTAGATGAGTACACACACACATATACACACACTCTCTCTCTCTCTCACACACACACACACACACACACACACATTAACCTTCTCAACACACACACACACACACATGCGCGCACGAAGCCCTCGTACTCACACTGACACACATACTGGACCCTGTACACTGTGTACGTTAGGCCCATACTGGAGTATGCAGCACCAGTTTGGAACCCACATCTAGCCAAGCAGGTGAAGAAGCTCGAGAAAGTGCAAAGATTTGCAACAAGACTAGTCCCGGAGCTAAGGAGTATGTCCTACGAGGAGATGTTAAGGGAAATCGACCTGACGACACTGGAGGACAGGAGAGATAGGGAAGACATGATAACAACATATAAGATACTGAGAGGAACTGACAAAGTGGACAGAGACAGAATGTTCCAGAGATGGGACACAGCAACAAGGGGACACAGTTGGAAGTTGAAGACTCAGATGAATCACAGAGATGTTAGGAAGTATTTCTTCAGTTACAGAGTGGTCGGGAAGTGGAATAGTTTAGGAAGTGATGTAGTGGAGGCAGGCTCCATACATAGCTTTAAGAAGAGGTATGATAAAGCTCATGGCGCAGGGAGAGTGACCCAGTAGCGGCCAGTGAAGAGGCGGGGCCAAGAGCTATGACTCGACCCCTGCAACCACAACTAGGTGAGTACACACCCATTAACCTACACAACACACACACACACAACTAAGTGCGCTAGAGAATGGAAAAAGTATAGAAGACAAAGAACCCAGGAAAATAAAGAGAATATGCAGATAAGAAGAGAGGCCCAGCGACAATACGAAAATGACATAGCATCTATAGCCAAATCTCTCCCAAAGCTGTTGTACAGCCACATCTCGTGGGAAAACAACAGTCAAGGACCAGGTAATCAGAAGAAACAACTAAAAAGTCTGTGAAGATCTCAACACGAGATTTAAGGCAGTATTTCCAGAGAAGACAGAAAGGACTCCTCCAATCCGGGATGGTAGGGTACACCAACAAGTGCTGGACACACTACACACCACCGAGGTGGAGGTGAAGAGGCTACTAAGTGAACTAGACACCTCAAAGGAGGTGGAACCGGACAACATCTCAATGGATCCTGAGAGAGAGTGAAGAAGCACTGTGTGTGCCACAAACAACAATATTCAACACGTCTGTCAAAACAGAACAACTACCTGAGGTATGGACGACAGGAAACGTAGTCCCAGTTTTTAAGAAAGGAGACAGACTGGCAGCATTAAACTACAGACCAGTGTCACTGACATGTATAGTATGCAAAGTCATGGATAAGTTAATCAGGAAAAGTGGTGGAGCACCTAGAAAGGAATGAGCTTATACACGATAAATTTCCAGCACGGTTTCTGGAAAGGAAAAATCCTGTGTCACAAACCTATTTGGAGATTTACAAGGTGACAGGAGGAGGACAGTAGAGAACAGGGTGGGAAGACTGCATTTTCTTAGACTGCAAGAAGGCTTTCGACATGATTCCGCACAAGAGATTAGTGCAGGTAGAAATAACAGGAAAGGCACTTCAGAGGATCAGAGAATACCTGACAGGAAGAAAACAACGAGGTGTCAGAGTAGGTGCATGTGACGAGCGGGGTTCCACCAGGGTGAGTCCAAGGGCCGGTGCTGTTTCTGGTATCTTTGAATCACATGACAGAAGGAATAGATTCAGAGGTGTCCTTGTTTGTAAGCGATGTGAAGCTAATGTGGATAATTCAAACGGATGAGGATCATGTAGGACTACAAAGGAATCTGGACAGATTGTAAGCCTGGTCCATAACTTTGCAAAAAGTGGAAAGTCAGAAAGATTGGGGAAGGTCAAAGTTGACCACAGACGGAGTATAAGCTAGGGGCCAAAAGCTGCAAACCTCACCACCAGTATGGAACCCACACCTGATGTGAAACAAATGAGGAGAATACAAACGGACCAGGATCAGGTAAGATTACAAGGGGACCTGGTCCAACAAATGGCACCTGGGGTTTAACCCCACAATGATCAAAGTCGTGAAACATGGGGAAGGACAAAGACTGCAGACAGAGTACAGGCTAGGGAATCAAAGACTGCAAACCTCACTTAAGGAAAAGGATTTTGGAGTGAGCACGTACCCTGAGGGGTGCATCAACCAAATAACCACTGCAGCATATGGGGGACTGGCAAACCTGAGAATAGCATTTCGACATTTAAGTAAGGAATCACTCATGACACTGTACACCGTGTACGTCAAGCCCATATTGGAGTATGCAGCACCAGTATGGAACCCACACCTAGTCAAACACGTCAAGAAAATAGAGAAAGTGAATTTTTTACAACAAGCTAGTCCCGGAGGTGAGAGTTATCTCTTATGAGGAGAGGTTAAGAGAACTTTACCTGATGACACTAGAGGAAAATAGGAATAGGGGGAGGGGGGAACGCATAATAACGATGTATAAAATACTGAGACGAATTGTCAAGGTGGACAGGTCTAGAATGTTACAGAGATGGGACACAGGAACAAGGGGAAACAACTTGAAGATGCAAACTCTGATGAGTTATATGGATGTTACGAACTATTTCTTTAGCTTAAGAGTTATCAGGAAGTGGAACAATCTGGAGAGTTAAGTAGTGGAGGCAGAATCAATACACAGCTTTAAGAAGAGGTATGATAAGGCTCATGGAGCGAGAGAGAGTTACCTAGTAGTGACTGCCGAAGAAGAGGGGCCTAATATGGACACAGCTATAAAGAGATATCGTCTACCAACAAAGAAGTAACTGCCACCTCTCTACAGTCTTGCCTCCCATCCAGATCTAGATACCCACCGCCAAGATGCAGCCTGCACAGCTTAATACTCGTGTCTTCTACAGCGCTAGCCATTCCTGATTCTCCAGTTCTATCCCACAAGCGCTCAGCTGCTTGGTTAAGCCCTGGCACTTTTTCTACGACTAAGGACACTCCTCTCCAACGCTATTCTTCTCCTGTCCCGTCTTCCCCGCTCACCCCATTGGGGTGTTACCTAAACTATCTTGATCTTGAGGAGCCAGGAGCTATGAATCGACCCTTGCAACTACATATAGGTGAGTACACACACACAAACACACGCACACACACACACGAAGCAGTGTGTGGTTATTGTGTGTGACAGTCAGTGAATATATCTACAAGAGATTAACAAGGTTTCCAGAGCCTGAAAAGTGTAATAAGATAAAAAAAATTACAATTTAAATTTGAATGTGGATATGCAACACTTGGGTATCTTTATTGAGGAAACGTTTCGCCACACATTGGTTTCATCAGTCCATATCAGTCCATACGATTCTCCTTTGTATGGACTGATGAAGCCACTGTGTGGCGAAACGTTTCCTCAATAAAGATACCCAAGTGTTGCATATGTGTCTAATTTACCAACTCGTCGGTTCTCTGAAATATTCATCTACATCCTGTCTGACACAGCAACATCTTGGTATCTTAATACAGGGAATTCTTCGCTTGCCTAACCCTTGGGCACGACCTACTTCCACATTTTGTCAAATGTGACACCTCCTACGACTGCTGCACCTCTCCTGTCTACAGTATATAAGTTCCCTCTTCGCAGATATCCTGTATTCTATTCAAGATTGATGGACTGACAACATCGACTCAAGGTTGAGGGACTGACCACCTCATACTCCTCCTGTTCTTCACGATTCTCCTTTGTATGGACTGATGAAGCCACTGTGTGGCGAAACGTTTCCTCAATAAAGATACCCAAGTGTTGCATATTTGTCTAATTTACCAACGACAGCCAGCACGGTTTCAGGGATGGGAAATCCTGTGTCACAAACCTACTGGAGTTCTATGACAGGGTGACAGCAGTAAGACAAGAGAGAGAGGGGTGGGTAGATTGCATTTTCTTGGACTGTAAGAAGGCGTTTGACAGTTCCACACAAGCGATTAGCGCAAAAGCTGGAGGACCAGGCAGGGATGACAGGGAAGGCACTGCAATGGATCAGGGAATACGTGTCAGGAAGACAACAGTGAGTCATGGTGCGTGGCGAGGTGTAAGAGTGGGCGCCTGTGACGAGTGGGGTTCCACAGGGGTCAGTCCTAGGACCGGTGCTATTTCTGATATTTGTGAACGACATGACGGAAGGAATAGACTCAGAAGTGTTCCTGTTTGCATTTGATGTGAAGTTGATGAGAATCCAATTGGATGAAGACCAGGCTAGACTACAAGGGGATCTAGCCAGGCTGCAGGCCTGGTCCAGCAACTGGCTCCTGGTGCAAAGTCATGAGGATTGGGGAAGGGCAAAGAAGACCGCAGACTTAGTACAGTCTAGTGGGCCAGAGACTACAAACCTTACTCAAGGAAAAGGATCTTGGGGTGAGTATAACACATGGTACATCTGAGTCATACATCAACCAAATAACTGCTGCAGCATAAGGGCGCCTAGCAAACCTAAGAACAGGACCCTGTACACTGTGTACGTTAGGCCCATATTGGAGTATGCAGCACCAGTTTGGAATCCACACCTAGCCAAGTACGTAAGGAAACTAGAAAAAGTGCATAGGTTTGCAACAAGACTAGTTCCTTAGTTAAGGGGTATGTCCTACGAGGAGAGGTATAGGGAAATCGACCTAACAACACTGGAGGACAGGAGAGATAGGGGACATATGATAACGACATATAAAATAATGAGAGGAATCGACAAGGTGAACAGAGACAGGATGTTCCAGAGATGGGACACAGCAACAAGGGGTCACAGTTGGAAGTTGAAGTGGAATAGTCTGGGAAGTGATATAGTGGAGGCAGGATCCATAAATAGCTTTAAGAAGAGATATGATAAAGTTCATGGAGCAGGAAGAGTGTCTTATTAGCGGACAGTGAAGAGGCAGGGCCAGGAGCTGTGATTTGACCCCTGCAACCACAACTAGGTAAGCACACACATACACACAAGCGCACACACACCCGCACACACACAAACACACACCGTGTTTGTCAGGCCCATACTTGAATACGCAGCACCAGTATGGAACCCATTACTGATCAAGAAATTATAAAGAGTGCAAAAGTTTGCTACAAAACTAGTGCCGGAGATATGGGGTATGTCCTACGAGGAGAGGTTACGGGAAATCAACCTGACGACACTAAAGGAAAGGAGGGAAAGCGGGAACATGATAACGACGTATAAAATACTAAGAGGAATTGTCAAGGTGCAGAGGGACAGAATGATTCCGAGACGGAATACAGGAACTAATAGCCACTCCTGGAAGTTGAAAACTCACATAAGTCACAGGGATGTTAGGAAGTATTTCTTCAGCACAGAGTTGTGAAAAAGTGGATCAGTCTGGAGAGTGATGCGATGTATTTGAGGCAAGACCCATACATAGTTTTAAGGAGAGGTATGACGAGGCTCTTAGATCAGGGAGGGAGTGGACCTAGTAGCCGTCAGCGAAGAGGCGGGGCCAGGAGCTGCGACTCAACCTCTGCAACTACAAATATTAGTGTGCAAATATGCGAGTACGCACACACACACACACACACACACACACACAGTTAAACAAAAACAAACACACACACACACAGTTAAACAAACACACACACACACACACCTTGCTCGCCCCTCTTCAAATCCATTCAGTAGTACTGCAGCGACGCACTTAACATCATTAATATTTCACCACCAGGTGTCTGCGCAGCATATTTAACCTAAAAAAGTGTCGTCTATTCTAGGCTAGAAGAAAGTCTTTAATAAATTACACAGTTCACTTTCATAAACTTAGAATTGCTATCCTATATCACATTTTTTCAGAAAATACCGCCAACAATCGACTGAAACGCAGATTCTAATTTACTGCTAGGCAAGGCTGGCACTAGGATACGATATTTTTTTTTCTTTTTCGTAAATGTTAGAAATACCGTACTGTAATTTCGTCCTATGCATTTTGGCAAAAAATTAAACTGTACCTTATCGAATACCGTAGCGCAACTTTCTGCCAGTCTTGCTAGGTGGGAAAAATAGGGTACCCCTTGGAAACCCAACTCTAGACAGTGAGCAACAAGCACCTATGTAGAGATTCAGCTGCTGGAAACTAAACTAGTGAATAATGTGCTGGAGACAGCTAGAGACGATGAAAATTCGGAAAAGATAAACTATTTATGGTTCCACTAGTAAAACAGAAGTCTAAATCTAGACTACTAGTCAAAGCACAAACTAGCAAAGTAAAACCACTGCTGAGGAAAAAACTTGATGTTAATATAAAATTCCAAATCAATGTTATTAAGAAAATTAATAAATCTTAGATCTTTTATAGAGGCAATTTTCAGTAGTGGAAAGTACGCTGGTAAGAATCTTATGCTAATTAACATCTCCTAAAACTACTGGGCTCTGTATTAAAACAATTTAGGTAAATTGTACTTCTTAACTATAATTGAGATCATCCGATCCTAGTGTGATCTCTGCTTAGAGAAGCAGACAGATAACCTACAGATAACATACAGATAACCTACTACAGCGGCAGATGAAAAAATTGAGAAACTAATTTAATTTAATACTCCGAGTAGTGTACTATATGGAAGAACATAAATACAGCCGTTAAAAGGACGTAATATCTATATCAATGAAACCATAAATTACACTAGATATGCTGCTTGTGCCTAGATATAGTTTGCTTAAGGTGATTAGCAGTTAACATCACGATCCTTCTGTTTTACACCACAGGAAAGAAATTTCTAGTTATTTTATATTCATGTTTACTATTCATACTTAAAGTATGCTCTTACCAATATAATTTATGCCAATTATAAATAAATGAACTTGGCTGCAATCCGATTTGTGAGGAGAACCGCTCGCTATATTTACCTTTTCAAGAAAGACACATTTAAAATAAACATGTTCCTCATATATTGTCTTTAATTTAAGCCTGATGTTTATATCTTTTTAATAAACGATTTAACTTCAGCTATTAATCATCGATGTACCAGTTTGTTCAAGATTTCGAAGATAAAATGCATTCTAAAGTAATATAATTTCCTTTCCATATATAATTTATGATAATTGTTTGGCGGATTCTGTTAGTTGAGTTTCTCTACTTGTCTGGTCCTTATATTGAAGCCAATAATTAATTGTCAGTCGTTCGTTCTTAATATTGAAGCCTACACTTACTTGTCAGTTGTCCGTTATTATTACTGAAGCTTACACTTACTTGTTAGTTGTCCGTTATTATTACTGAAGCTTACAATTACTTGTCAGTTGTCCGTTATTATTACTGAAGCTTAGTTATTTGTAAACAGTTGCCAATATTTAGTATCGCTCGGGAAAAATATTTTCGTAGGCTCTGTTGAGGGGGAAATGAAAAATTAATATTGACTCTGATGTAACAAGAAGAAAACCAGTGTTTACTCTCCAGGAAAAATTCTTATTTTTCTTCTGGAGAATATAAGAAACTTTAGTTTACTCTGTTGGAGTTAGGAGGACCCCAATTTCTCAGACCCGCGTTTATAGTGAGATTATCAGAATTTTTCTATAGTGAACTGTTAACCAGAATGAAAAAAAAAAAAAAAAAAAAAATTACTTAATCAAGATATGACTTTTTAGTACTTCTACTTATGAATTATTAAAAGAATGTTTGAACTTTTTTCTTATGGCTTCAGATATAAGAGCGACAACTCCTGAATCTGGTCCCACAAGGCTTGTTTTGTGTCTCAACCCAGGGCGGTGCGGTCGCTCTCAAGCCTCTCAAAGCAGTTTCTTTTTGTTAGCATTGTTTTGTGTTCTCGCGGTTCGTTCTTTCCTCTATTTACATTTCATTTTAAATTCTCTTTGTTCTACCTCACTTCCACTTCCTTCTTTTGTGCGCTTACAATATATTAAAATTATTTTTATACCGTCTTTATTCTCTCATGAAATTGCATTTTCTCTTTTCTATTTCCGTGAGTGTTTTATAAAGTATTAAAAAAATACTCGAACTGTCACTGTGCTAACGACCACATAGGACTCACACGCACCAAATATCACTAACACGCACCACGTACCACTAATACGCACCACACTCCACTAACATGCATCACATACCACAAACACTCACCACATACCTGGTCACAGACCGGGCCGCAGGGGCGTTGACCCCTGGAATTCTCTCCAGGTAAACTCCAGGTATACCACTAACATGCACCACATACCACTAACATGCACCACATACTACTATGATGCACCATACCACAAACACGCACCATATCCACTAACATGAAAGAAATCCCATTAACACACACCACATTCCACTAATAAGCACCACATACAACTAAATGCACCACATACCACTAATAAGCACCACATAAACTAACATTCCTTACATACCACTAACAATCACCACATACCACTAACAATCACCACATACCACTACAAAGTTGATCCCATGTATCAGAAATCTTCCCTATGAGGATAGACTGAGGCCCTGAATCTGCACTCTCTAGAAAGGCGTAGAATTAGGGGGGATATTGCGATGTATAAATGGAAAACAGGAATAAATAAAGGGGATGTAAATAGCATGCTAAATATATCTAGCTTAGACAGGACTCGCAGCAATGATTTCAAGTTGGAAAGCATTGGTTTGGTAATAGAGTTGTGGATGAGTGGAACAAACTCCCGAGTACCGTCATAGAAGCTAAGACGTTGTGTAGTTTTAAAAATAGGTTAGATAAATACACGAGTGGGTGTGGGTGGGTGTGAGTTGGACCTGACTAGCTTGTGCTACGCCGTGCTCCTTCCTTAAGTGAATGTGACCTGACCTGACTAGGTTAGGGCATTGGCTTAAAACGGTAGGAGACCTGCCTCGCATGGGCCAGTAGGCCTGCTGTAGTGTTCCTTCTTTCTTATGTTCTAAAGTGCACCACATACCACTAACATGTACAGGAACATTGCATAAATAGTTACCAGCGTCTATCATTACCACACACTGCCACTTACAACAACGGCAGCGCCTGATACTAGTACTACTTGTACTACTACTGCGATTACTACTGCTACTACTATCACTACTGCTACTACTACCACTACTATCACTACTACCACCATTACTACTACCATTACTACTACTACTGCCACTAATATTACTACTATTAATACCATTTCCGCTACTATTGCTACTGTTACTACTTCTACCACTTTTACTACTATTACTACAACTACCACTACTAAATCTACTACTAAAACTACTACTACCTCCACTACTATAACTACTACTTCTACTACTACTACTGCTACCACAACTTCTACTACAAATTCTAATACTACCATTACCAATACTACTACTACTACTATTTCAAGTACCACTACAACTACTACTACTTCTGCTACTCCTAATGACACTACAACTACTTTTAATACTACTCTTACCACTAAAACTACTACTACTACTACTACTACTACCAATACTACAAATACACTCTCTGCAGTTCATTACCCTACTATTCATTTACTACCATCCAATAGTACACACACTACCACAATCCACCCCCTCACACTACCACATTCCACTACCACACACACCACCACATTCCACTACCACTGAAAGCAGTGAAAAGTTTTTACGAGGATAGTGAGGCTCAGGTTAGAGTATGTAGGAGAGGGAGATTATTTCCCAGTATAATTAGCCCTTAGACAGGGATTAGTGATGCCACCATAGCTGTTCAATAAATTTATAGATGGGGGTTGTAAGATAAGTGAATGCTCGGGTGTTGGCAAGAGGCGTGGGATTACAAGATAAAGAATCTAACACAAAGTGGGAGTTTTCACAGCTGGTTTTTGCTGATGATACTGTGCTTTTGGGAGATTCTGAAGAGAAGTTGCAGAGGTTGGTTGATGAGTTTGGTAGGGTATAAAAAGGAAGAAAATTGAAAGTGAACATACGAAAGAGTAAGGTGATGAGGATAAAAAAAAATTAGCTAATGAAAGACTGGATATCAGATTGGAGGGAGAGAGTATGAAGGAAGTGAATGTATTCAGATATTTAGGAGTGAACTTGTCAGCAGATGGGTCTTTGAAAGATGAGGTGAATCATGGAATTGATGAAGGGGTAAAAAGGTAAGTGGTGCACTGAGAAGTCTGTGGAGACACTGAACGTTATCCATGGAAGCAGAGAGGGAAGTGTATGAGAGTAAAGTTATACCAACGCTTTTATATGGGTGTGAAGCATGGGTGGTGAATGTTGCAACAAGGAAAAGGCTGAAGGCAGTGGAGATGTCATGTCTGAGGGCAATGTGCGGTGTGAATATACTAATGAAGAGAATCCATAGTTTGGAAATTAGGAGGAGGTGCAGGGGTTACTAAAAGTATTATCCAGAGGGCTGAGTAGGGCTGTTGAGGTGGTTCGGACATTTAGGGAGGATGGAACGAAATAGAATGACTTTGAGAAAGTATAAATCTTTAGTGGAAGGACTCTGGGGTTGGGGTCGACCTAGGAAAGGTTGAAGGAAGGTGGTAAAGGAGCTTCGACTTCCAGCAAGCGTGCTTGAATGTGTTAGATAGGAGTGGAGACAAATGGTTTTTATGACTTGACATGCTGTTGGAGTGTGAACAAGGTAACATTTATGAAGGGATTCAGGGAAACCGGCAGGTCGGACTTGAGTCCTGGAGGTGGGAAGTACAGTGCCTGTACTCTGAAGCACGGGTCTTGATACCTGGAGTATAACTGGAGAGGGTTTTGTGGGTCAACACCCTCACACCCCAGTCTGTGACCAGGCCTCGCGGTGGATCAGGATCTGATCAACCAGATTGTTACTGCTAGCCTCACGCAAACTGACGCCCGAACAACAGCCCGGCTGGTCAGGTACTAACTTTTGGTGCCTTTCCAGCGTCTTCTTGAAGGCAGGCCAGGTGCCTACTGGTAAATCCCTCCTTATGTATGTTGGGGGCAGTTGAACAGTCTTGGGCCTCTGACACTTATTGTGTCGTCTCTTAGCGTGCTAGTGGCGCCCCTGCTTTTCATTGGGGGGATGTTGAACCGCCTGCCAAGTCTTTTGCTTTCATAGAGCGATTTTCGCATGCAAGTTTGGTACTATACCCTCTAGGATTTTCCAAGTGCATATTATCGTGTATCTTTCTGACCTTCGTTCCAGGGAATACAAGTCAAGGAACTTCCATTGTTACCAGTAATTTAGGTGTTTTATCGTACTTATGTGTGATGTGAAGGCTCTCTGTGCATTCTTTAGGTCAGCAATTTCACCTGCCTTGAAAGGCGCCGTTAGTGAACAGCAATATTCCAGCCTAGAGAGAACAAGCGATATGAAGAGAATCATCATGGGCTTGGCTTGTTTTTTTTTTAATTGTAGTGTAGGCACGCCTCTGGCATAAAGAAATGGAATAAATAATGATGAAGGTATTTTTTTTTTTCGGGTCACCCTGCCTTGGTGAGAAACGGCCGATGTATTAATAAAATAAAAAAAAATATTATAAAGAAAGAAAGAGGAGAAACTATTGATATTTCACACTTTATGACTTTCTTAAGTTTCACGAGTATAGTCATCCCATAAATATAAATTTTCATTTGTTTTTATTGTTGTGGCGGACCAAGTGTCTGATTTAATGTTCTTCTTCCTCCGGGTTTTATAAATGCTTCGTCCAATCATGACCCTGGGAAGGCACAAGCCACTACTAACATGGTCCAGTTCTCCACTGGTCAATTTTTTTTAAAGTCATCTCTAACATTGTTTTCCATGTGATAACATGAGAAAACCGCTTTTGACCAGCTGCAAACAGTACTGGTGTGGCCTGCTTATAAGATTACCACTAGTTTTGGAGTGTGTAGGACTCAATACTATATTTCAAAAAATGCACTGTATGTTTTACTGAATGTTTTATGTATTCCTCTTCTGAATGGATTCAATTTGTAATGCCTGGTGTGTCTTGAGGCATTTTTTTTTTTTTTGAACAAGGAACTATTGGATTGTGAGTGAAAACTGGCGAAAGGCTTATATTATCAGTTTGCAACATTTAAGAAGCGGTGTTTTTCTAAAAACAAAAAGCATCGCATTAATTTTAACGTGAAGGATTTAATTTGCTAATTTTATTAATACATTAATTTGTGTGTAATAGCCGAAGAAGTCCTCAGCCTACTTAGAGAAAAATTAGGATTAATTTTGGGCTTTGTAGATGCCAATTTGCTTATTTTATCGAATAAATTATGTAAGATTCCCATAGAGAACCTAGGAATGCCTCTTCGAATTGGTTTCAAATCATCGAAGTTGATATTAAAGTGCATCAGAAGGTTTTGAGCGTCACTCTATGCTAGAGTTCAACATAATCAACCAAAACACATCTTCTATTTATCAGAAAGAACAGATATTTATGCAGTGGTAAGAGGCGTTCACGAACCATAAGTAAAACCAAGTGAAATAATTATGAAATAACTTCAGAATGTCATAAGAGAATATGAAATTAATGAAGAGATTTTTTGTTCGATATTGGTACAAAAAATAAGATTAACAATCAGTCGTAAACTTGATAATCGGCAGACGTTAACTTTTATGTAATTAAAGATCTTCTCTTATATATTTAAGTTGGGTAAGTTATAAGTGCTCACTGACAGCCGGAAAAAAATATGAAATATAAATTAATTCAACCGCAGTCATAAAATCATAAGAACAAGACCAATGATTTAATTACGGATATTAAAGCAATGCTTTTGTATATATTCTGAGGAATATAACTATACTGGATGTGTGTGCACGGCCATTTGTGGACACAGTGGTGTCTATGCTAACCTTCCTATGGTGTAGAAATATACCTAGTTGGATTAATTTTATTGAATAGTAAGTAAGTAAGTTTATTCAGGTAAACACAAATACAGTTACATAGATTATGATACATAGCAGCATATGTGTAGAGAATCTAGGATAACCCAAAATTGTCAGAGTGACTTATTTCCATTGGGATCCTTTTAATACCTTAATATTATACACTATATGAGATATATGTTATTATACTATAAAGGATATATACAAGGAATAAGGTAAAAAGAGTTACTTACATTTACATGTGTGTTAGCTAAAATAAATAAAAAATCATTCTCCTCCCTTTCTGTCGCTACATTCATTAGGTACCTTTTGGCTCTCTTCTTGAACTGGCTGATGCTATGACTGGCTTTGACATGTGCAGGCAGTCTGTTCCATTCCTTTATTGCTGTACAATAAAAGGTGTTTGAAGCCTGGCCACTGACTGTGGGTAATACAAAGTTGTGCTCTCTCCCCCTAGTACTATGACTGCTTTGGTTCCCAGCCTTGACAAAATTGGCAGCAAGATATTTTGAACACAGTGAACAATTTTATAAACTTGATTTAACTTAAGTTGTTTCACTCTGACATCAATATTCAGCATATCCAAATGTTGTAAATCATCCTGGTCTACATGTTCTCTTGGACCCAGGTCCAGGATGAATCTTACCATTTTGTTCTGGGTGATTTGCAGTTTATCTTTCAGTTTTTTTTGTCAAGGCAGAGTACCATGAAGAGCAAACGTAGTCCATATGACATTGTATAAGGGCTAGACATAGGGTCCTGCGAGTCTCAGTAGGTAGACACTGTGCCTGTCTGTAGAGGAACTTCAGTCTGGCATTCACTTTCTTTACTACGCTGTTCCCTATCAACTCTCCTGACATGCATGGGTCAAAGGGAATTCCCAGATATTTTACTGAGGAAACTGAAGTGATGGGTTCCCATTACACCGGACATTAAAATGATTTACCCTTCTCAGTTTATATTTCGTGCCAAAGAGTATGGCTTCTGTTTTCCCGAGGTGTAAAGATAGTTTGTTGTCTACTAACCATTTGCTGCAGGACTCCAGTTCCAGTGTTAATAATAATCTTGTGGATCTTTACCTGACACTAACAGAGCACTGTCATCCGCATACAGTAGGAGTTTGCACTTGACACTGATGGGCATGTCATTACAAATAAAATAACCATTTGTAATTAACGACTGTTTGGGATACTGAGTAAACTATCAGATTTTTAATATTTATTATATTATATTAATATAAAAACATATAGTACTCTGAATAAAATCATAAATCTATATAATCTGTGTAAAAACATATATATCTCTATACACATTTATAACGTAGTAAAAAAAATCACAAGTAAAACAATCATAAAAATTCAGTGCAGTGTCAGATGTCGGTGCCATCAACGTGTCACACAGGACACCACCACACCTCTAGTCATGACACGCATTCTCTTCCGTGTCATCAGACACCCTTGTCTCTGTGTTACACAACACGCCTTCTCTCCGTGTCACACGACACTCTGTGCCACATGGCACGCCCCCTGTGTCATGACTCCGTCTCTAAAAACCTTAACACCGCGTCATCCGACACCAACACCAAATCACACGACTATTCCACTTGTGTCGTGCCACCAGTTGTCACTACATCAATGAACACACACTGCCTGAAATCCCTCAGAGTAAACACCAGTGACACTACAACTCAGTGACACTTTCAGGTACAGTCTCACAACTCCGGGTACACAGTCTCAGGTACAATAATTTCATTTCAGGTACGATATTTCAGGTATACCAGTCTCGGTACACAGTCTCAGGTACAGTCTGGTGAATAAGCCAGTTGGAGTCTAAGGCCGTCACCAGCATGAAGAGTCACTCTCAAGGTCTATCTGTCGAACACTCCAGTGGAGTATCTGGGAGAGTTTACACTCTCCAGTTGGAGTTCTGGGAGAGTCTAGGACACTCTCCAGTTGGAGAGTCTGGTGTACACTCTCCAAGGTGTAAGGAAGAGTCTGGTGTACACTCTCCAAGGTGTAAGGAAGAGTCTGGTGTACACTCTCCAAGGTGTAAGGAAGAGTCTGTACACTCTCCAAGGTGTAAGGAAGAGTCTGGTGTACACTCTCCAAGGTGTAAGGAAGAGTCTGGTGTACACTCTCCAAGGTGTAAGGAAGAGTCTGGTGTACACTCTCCAAGGTGTAAGGAAGAGTCTGGTGTACACTCTCCAAGGTGTAAGGAAGAGTCTGTACACTCTCAAGGTGTAGGAAGATCTGCTCTCCCAAAGGGGTAAGGAAGAGTCTGTACACTCTCCAAGGTGTAAGGAAGAGTCTGTACACTCTCCAAGGTGTAAGGAAGAGTCTGTACACTCTCCAAGGTGTAAGGAAGAGTCTGTACACTCTCCAAGGTGTAAGGAAGAGTCTGTACACTCTCCAAGGTGTAAGGAAGAGTCTGTACACTCTCCAAGGTGTAAGGAAGAGTCTGTACACTCTCCAAGGTGTAAGGAAGAGTCTGTACACTCTCCAAGGTGTAAGGAAGAGTCTGTACACTCTCCCAAAGGGGTAAGGAAGAGTCTGTACACTCTCCAAGGTGTAAGGAAGAGTCTGTACACTCTCCAAGGTGTAAGGAAGAGTCTGTACACTCTCCAAGGTGTAAGGAAGAGTCTGTACACTCTCCAAGGTGTAAGGAAGAGTCTGTACACTCTCCAAGGTGTAAGGAAGAGTCTGTACACTCTCCAAGGTGTAAGGAAGAGTCTGTACACTCTCCAAGGTGTAAGGAAGAGTCTGCCTTCAAGGTGTGAAGTTCCTCTCCAAGGTGTAAGGAAGAGTCTGTACACTCTCCAAGGTGTAAGGAAGAGTCTGTACACTCTCCAAGGTGTAAGGAAGAGTCTGTACACTCTCCAAGGTGTAAGGAAGAGTCTGTACACTCTCCAAGGTGTAAGGAAGAGTCTGTACACTCTCCAAGGTGTAAGGAAGAGTCTGTACACTCTCCAAGGTGTAAGGAAGAGTCTGTACACTCTCCAAGGTGTAAGGAAGACTGTACCTCCAAGGTGTAAGAGCGCATCTCCAATGAGTGTTAATGGTAGGAGTCGGACATACAATAGTGTATGTGGAGAGTCCGGTTAACGCTCTCCAGTGTGAGAGTATAGTTGACACCCTCTAGGAGAGTCTGGTGGACACTCTCTACTAGAGTCTGGTGGACACTGTCAGTCAAGCCGGCTCGGAAGTCAAACATCAGGTCTGATGACGTAACCCCCTTGACTGCCAGCTGGTTAGGTAACTACCTAACAGCCATTGTTAGGTAGGGGGTCGTAACACATGTCATTTACATAACAGGAATAATAAGGGACCCAAAATACTTCCTTGGAAAACTCCACATGCTATCGGCAGTAGTTCTGATTCTGTTTTGTTGATTTTAAAAAGTTGTTTCCTATTGCTAAGATAGGACTTAAACCAGTCTATGGAACCTATGCCGATAGCTTGAAGTTGACAGTATCGAAGGCCTTTTGCAAGTCTAAAGTTACCATTCCTATGAGGTTCCCTATCGACATTTCAGTTCTCATGTAATCCATCAGAATAATTAGGGAGGTGTCGGTTGAGTAAGAGCTTCTAAAGCCTGATTGGTAACTACGAAGAATGTTGTTGTCATTAAGATACTTAACTACTTGACAGTACACCGCCCTCTCTAGAATTTTGGATATTACACTGAGTATACTAACAGGCCTATAGTTGCTGACATCAGACCTACTATTTTTCTTGAAGATAGGAGTAACTCTGGCCTCCTTGAACCCCTCTGGTACTGAAGCTAGTTGGCCCAGTGGCTAACGCGAAGGTCTTAAGTTTTGAGACTCTCTGATCGTGGGTTCAAACCCCACCCGTGGGATGGTTTACAGTATATGTTTACGTGGAGGCATTTTCATTTCACTATATAGACACTTCAAGTTGATTTTAATCCCAATACATTTATATTTAGAACAGGTAGTGAACAGGTGACATGCAGATTTAGTGTCCTTCGTGTGTTGATAGATTTAGTGTCCCTCGTGTGTTGATAGATTCAGTGTCCCTCTTGAGTTGATAGATTTAGTGTCCCTCGTGTATTGATACATTTAGTATTCCTCGTGTGTTGATAGATTTAGTGTCTCTCTTGTGTTGATAGATTTAGTGTCCCTCGTGTGTTGATAGATTTAGTGTCCCTCGTGTGTTGATAGATTCAGTGTCCCTCGTGTGTTGATAGATTTAGTGTCCCCTCGAGTGTTGATAGATTCAAATAATTAATCAAGACTCCAAGAGTGCAGTCTTCTGACAGGAAAGATTAGGTGAAGAGCTGTGACCCAAGTTTTCATCTCCATATTTAACCTGACAGTAGGGATTATATATGTATGTAGTGACCCCAGGACCTTGCCTCACTCTTCACCTGACAGTAGGGATTATATATGTATGTAGTGACCCCAGGACCTTGCCTCACTCTTCACCTGACAGTAGGGATTATATATGTATGTAGTGACCCCAGGACCTTGCCTCACTCTTCACCTGACAGTAGGGATTATATATGTATGTAGTGACCCCAGGACCTTGCCTCACTCTTCACCTGACAGTAGGGATTATATATGTATGTAGTGACCCCAGGACCTTGCCTTACTCTTCACCTGACAGTAGGGATTATATATGTATGTAGTGACCCCAGGACCTTGCCTCACTCTTCACCTGACAGTAGGGACTATATATGTATGTAGTGACCCCAGGACCTTGCCTCACTCTTCACCTGACAGTAGGGATTATATATGTATGTAGTGACCCCAGGACCTTGCCTCACTCTTCACCTGACAGTAGGGATTATATATGTATGTAGTGACCCCAGGACCTTGCCTCACTTTCACCTGACAGTAGGGATTATATATGTATGTAGTGACCCCAGGACCTTGCCTCACTCTTCACCTGACAGTAGGGATTATATATGTATGTAGTGACCCCAGGACCTTGCCTCACTCTTCACCTGACAGTAGGGATTATATATGTATGTAGTGACCCCAGGACCTTGCCTCACTCTTCACCTGACAGTAGGGATTATATATGTATGTAGTGACCCCAGGACCTTGCCTCACTCTTCACCTGACAGTAGGGATTATATATGTATGTAGTGACCCCAGGACCTTGCCTCACTCTTCACCTGACAGTAGGGATTATATATGTATGTAGTGACCCCAGGACCTTGCCTTACTCTTCACCTGACAGTAGGGACTATATATGTATGTAGTGACCCCAGGACCTCGCCTCACTCTTCACCTGACAGTAGGGACTATATATGTATGTAGTGACCCCAGGACCTTGCCTCACTCTTCACCTGACAGTAGGGATTATATATGTATGTAGTGACCCCAGGACCTTGCCTCACTCTTCACCTGACAGTAGGGACTATATATGTATGTAGTGACCCCAGGACCTTGCCTCACTCTTCACCTGACAGTAGGGATTATATATGTATGTAGTGACCCCAGGACCTTGCCTCACTCTTCACCTGACAGTAGGGACTATATATGTATGTAGTGACCCCAGGACCTTGCCTCACTCTTCACCTGACAGTAGGGATTATATATGTATGTAGTGACCCCAGGACCTTGCCTCACTCTTCACCTGACAGTAGGGATTATATATGTATGTAGTGACCCCAGGACCTTGCCTCACTCTTCACCTGACAGTAGGGATTATATATGTATGTAGTGACCCCAGGACCTTGCCTCACTCTTCACCTGACAGTAGGGACTATATATGTATGTAGTGACCCCAGGACCTTGCCTCACTCTTCACCTGACAGTAGGGATTATATATGTATGTAGTGACCCCAGGACCTTGCCTCACTCTTCACCTGACAGTAGGGATTATATATGTATGTAGTGACCCCAGGACCTTGCCTCACTCTTCACCTGACAGTAGGGATTATATATGTATGTAGTGACCCCAGGACCTTGCCTCACTCTTCACCTGACAGTAGGGACTATATATGTATGTAGTGACCCCAGGACCTTGCCTCACTCTTCACCTGACAGTAGGGACTATACATGTATGTAGTGACCCCAGGACCTTGCCTCACTCTTCACCTGACAGTAGGGATTATATATGTATGTAGTGACCCCAGGACCTTGCCTCACTCTTCACCTGACAGTAGGGACTATATATGTATGTAGTGACCCCAGGACCTTGCCTCACTCTTCACCTGACAGTAGGGATTATATATGTATGTAGTGACCCCAGGACCTTGCTTCACTCTTCACCTGACAGGATATATACAGTATATTAGTAGTTAAACAAACCATACCACGGGCGGGGATAGAACCCGCGATTAGTCATAAAACTCCAGAGCTACGCGCTAGCCACTGGGCCAGCTGGCTACAACAAGATTCGTCCAACTAGGTATATTTATACACCATAGGAAGGTTAGCATAGGCATAACGATTTTGTGAGTCAGTTATATTAGTACTTGCTATGTTTTCTGAATAAATTATTGAAGTTCTCCACAAGCAGATTGTTTCTGCAGTAACGTTGTACACTGTTTTGTGTCTTTGTTAACCAACAACAATAACAAGAATAATGGAAATAATAATAATAATAATAAAAATAATAATAACGAGAATAATAATAACAATAACAATAATAATAACAATAATAATAGTAAAATAATAATAAGAATAATAAGAATAAGAATAATAATAAAAGTAAGAATTATCTTAATAAATTTAATTATCACTATAACTTAGTGATAATTAATTCTATTGGAATACTGTCTACAGATCTTCCAGGATCTATTATTATTGTCAAGATTAATTTAAAACTTAATGAAATTACCAGCGAACTGAATTCCCTGGAATGAATTTAATGTTTTAGCGTGAAGCAATTTACACCAAGACATATATATATACAAATATA
Organism: Cherax destructor; assembly: GCA_009830355.1. NCBI lineage: Eukaryota > Metazoa > Arthropoda > Malacostraca > Decapoda > Parastacidae > Cherax > Cherax destructor. Next base: position 73,928 of record WNWK01007219.1, on the reverse strand, counting down.
ATACATATATATGTGTCGTCTCGAATAGGTAAAACTGGTCAATTAGCGAGAACTCATTTAAAATTAAGTCCTTTCTAAAATTTTCTCTCACACATTTAAAGACATATTTTTTTCATTTTTGTTTATGTAAAAATTATTAATTTTATACAAAAAAAAACTTGGGAAACTTACCTAACCTTATTACAGCAAGCGCAATTTAATAATAAACAAAGACAATGAAATATAGTTTTTCGTTAGATTCAGAATGATTTTTGCGACATTATTGCATTCACAAATTTTTGCTTGCCCTATTCGGCAAGTAGTGCGTTGTTGTTTAACCAAAATAGCAAGTTTTACTTATTCGGCACGACATATATATATACAGTGGTACCTCTACTTACGAGCAGCTCCCAACTCGAACAATTATGTAAGTGTAATTTTGTAGGTGCTTTTGCAAGTGTATTTTTGGGAGTCTAAAATGGATTAATCTAATTTTCATTATTTCTGTGTGTGTGTGTGTATATATATATATATATATATATATATATATATATATATATATATATATATATATATATATATATATATACACATTATTCAATTATGGCAAACAAGCATTACAAGATGCCAAACATCCATGGGGGAGTTGAATGATAGCTCTAGATCTTTCGTGTTGCAGTCCTTTGGTGGAGGCAGAGAGGCAGGAAGTGCCCCCAGGCATACCAATACCCATAGCCAAAAAGACTGAATATTATAGCATTATAAAAACAGCAAGCCCAGAAGCACTTAACATAGGAGCCTAACGAAAGTGACATGGCAATTATAAAAAATTGGGTCATACTATGGTGAGATAAATAACTTTACATTTATAATAACTTTACATATATTGCCAGTGATATTGAAATCACTGACAATTATCGTAGGAGTTTCCACACCTCCAGAAAACGGGTCCATTTAAAGGGATACATATAAAGGGGGACTTTTGTAAATTATACAAAGGAGACAGCCATAGTTGGTCTATCCCACAAGCTTCTGAGGCAGATGCTGGATATTATATAAATGACACTACATATCAAATCTAGATAGATCTGGTAATTGTCTTAGGAATTTTTCCACCTCTAGAAAAAGGGTCCATTGAAAGTGACTAATTAAAGAGGGAGGCATCTGTAATTTCAAGGAAGATGGCCATAGTTTATCTATTCCATGGGATCCTGAGGTAAACACTGGTCTAACTATCAGAAAATGCAGGAAAAACAGGCCCTAATTCCTTGGTGTGAAACTACATTTAAGACTGTCCAACGCATTCGTATAAGAGTTTGATTTTTGGCTATGTACAATTGCTTCAAGTAAAAACGAATTTAATTTGAACAACCCGTCACCATTATTGTGTATTGAACGCTTATCGTGCTTTTTAAGTGCCGATTCTACAGTGTTCCATGCAAGCCAAGAGGAAAAAGAGACAATGTCTCTTGCTTCTGACCAATATTCTGGGTTATTGCAAGCTCCAATGAGGCAGAAAATGGCGTTCGACTCCCGTGCAGTATGTATTGAAAACAGTGTTGTGTGGGACAGACTGGTTTGCACATCTTTAACTCTTGTCTCGTGGTTGGAATAGTAGTGAATATATGAGCGCACATTGGTGGATTGGGTATCCTAACCCAACCAAAATCAACCAAAATCAAACAAACTTAACCAAAACAAAATTGAATGCATCTGAACTCAGCGTAATCTGATGAAACCCACTGCAGACAAATCATACTTAATTAAGCTAAAGATAACTATCTAACAAATAATTATTTTTTTCGGTAATAAACTCATCTGCTGTGAAAGTCCCACGTGATATTGTTAAGAAGTGAACGATTGAGTTTTGTTTTGAGGTAAGACTGTTGCTAGATACCAGTCGTTGATATTCCTCATACATACTTTCACTCATAAAAATATATATAACGGTTAATTTCTCGTAAATTAACAATTTGAACCAATTTTTGAGATTTCATAAAATTATCTTACCTAAACTCACTTATCATTGTTCACTTTATATAATATTATCACGTAACTCAGCCAAGCAGCTGCTCTCAATGTTGACGTTAAAACACAAATTGTGTTACTAATTTTTATCATTTATATTGTACAATATTCACATGCTCTTTAATTTCACATTATTTAATTTGAGATGAATGTTAATTCTATAACAGATAGGAAAATATAAGGAGTGGGCCAGATAGTGCTATCGCCCCTGGTGCAAATACTGTCCTGGTCGACAGTAACTGTAAGAATTGAGAAGTTAATGTTAGTGACCCAGAGGGAGACAGGAGCTCTAGTGGGAAAACAGGTGTAGATATGGACATGCAAAAACGAATGTTACAAACTAGCAATACCACGGGAGATAGTAAACAAGAAACAAGAAATAGTGAAGATAATATACCAGAAATAACTGGTTAGTACTAGTGACAGTGGAAAACACGCACCAGTAGGGAATACAGTCACACAAATCCAAGGCAAACAGAAACCAGGCCTATGCAGATTCTATGCACCAAGTATCTGCAAGCATTGAATATCTGGAAACACAGATGGGACGTGCAACTTTGACCACCCTAGAAAATGTCGTGGCCATATGCAACCTCCCTTCCTGTAAGCTTTTCCACCCTGATAATGGGAAAACCTGGGTAGCCACAACCACTCCAGAGAGAGGTTTTTTAGCGCCAGGAAGGGAAAAAAGCTTGTAGGAAATGACAGAAATCGTACACCAACTCCGACCATTTCTGGAGTGGAATCACAGTCGATGGCCTCCACTCCAAAACAACAGTAGTAAACTGAGTAAAGTCTGAGGCGGCTACGGTGAAAAGCTATGTTCCACAAGGCACAGTACTCGCTCCCATCCTGTTCCTCATCCTCATATCTGACATAGACAGGGATGAAAGCCACAGCACCGTGTCTTCCTTTGCAGATGACACCCGTATTTGCATGACAGTGTCCACCATTGAAGACACCGCAAGACTTCAGGCGGACATCAACCAAATCTTCAAATGGGCCACATAAAACAATATGAAGTTCGATGTTGAGAAATTTCAATTACTCCGATATGAAAAATGTGAGGAAATTAAAACTACATAGGAGTATAAAACAAATTCCAACTACACAATAGAGCGAAAAACTAATGTAAAATACCTGGGAGTGATCATGTCAGAGGATCTCACCTTCAAAGACCATAACATTGTATCAATCGCATCTTCTAGAAAAATGACAGGATAGATAATGAGAACCTTCAAAACTAGGGATGCCAAGCACATGATGACACTCTTTAGGTCGTTTGTTCTATCTAGGCTGGAATATTGCTGCTCACTAACAGCATCGTTCAAGGCAGGTGCAATTGTTGACCCAGACAATATACAGAGAACCTTCACGGCACAAATATCTTAGATAAAACATCTCAGTTACTGGGAACGCTTGAAGTTCCTCAGCCTTTACTCCCTAGAACGCAGGCGGGAGACATACATGATTATATACGCTTGGAAAATCCTAGAGGGATTAGTACGAAACTTGCACACGAAAATCACTCCCAATGAAAAAAAGACTCGGCAGACGATGCAACATCCCCCAATGAAAAGGAGGGTGCCACTAGCACGATAGGATACAACACAATAAATGTCAGGAGCCCAAGACTGTTCAACTGCCTTCCAGCATACATAAGAGGGATTACCAATAGTTCCCTGGCTGTCTTCAAGAAGGCGCTGGACAGGCACCTAAAGTCAGTACCAGACCAGCCGGGATATGGTTCGTACGTCGGGTTGCGAGCGGCTAACAGTAACAGCGTGGTTGATAAAACCTTGATCCACCATGAGGCCTGGTCACAGACCGGGCCGCGGGGGGCGTTGACCCTCGAAACCCTCTACAGGTAAACTCCAATTATAATTAGCATATTGGTTGTTTTTTATCAAAACGTTATATTCTAACTCGATGCAGAGTTTTCACGTTATAATATAATAAATAATTTACTACAATTACTGTTATCAGCCTAAAATATTCCCTGTGTTTGTAATATTTAATATATTTTTTTTAATTAAAGAGTGTGAGTGACATGTGAGGCCAGTGTTCCCCAGGCAAGGTTCTGGGACTTATGTGTGGACGTGGGACTTCTCCCAGATGCGAGCAAACAACATGTGACAGAAATAACAAAAGACACAATACCGTGACTGGAACAATACACAAATAACCCGCACATAGGACAGAGGAGCTAGTGTGACTTTGTAAATGGTCCAAGTCGGACTATTAGCGGTACGAAACTCCCCACGTAGTACATTAATTATTTCGTAGATAGATAATAGTTAAGTTTAGTAGAGAAAATCAGTTTATGAATTAATTATAAAGATAAATAACAAGGATGTGTAACACGGAAATAACAGCAGTCGTGCGGTGGATCACTGACGAGAATAACAGCAGTCGTGCGGTGGATCACTGACGAGAATAACAGCAGTCGTGCGGTGGATCATTGACGAGAAAAACAGCAGTCGTGTGGTGGATCACTGACGAGAAAAACAGCAGTCGTGTGTGGTGGATCACTGACGAGAATAACAGCAGTCGTGCGGTGGATCACTAACGAGAAAAACAGCAGTCGTGTGGTGGATCACTGACGAGAAAAACAGCAGTCGTGTGGTGGATCACTGACGAGAATAACAGCAGTCGTGCGGTGGATCATTGACGAGAAAAACAGCAGTCGTGTGGTGGATCACTGACGAGAAAAACAGCAGTCGTGCGGTGGATCACTTACGAGAAAAACAGCAGTCGTGCGGTGGATCACTGACGAGAAAAACAGCAGTCGTGTGGTGGATCACTTACGAGAAAAACAGCAGTCGTGCGGTGGATCACTGACGAGAAAAGTCTTGTTTGTTACAGAAAGAAGAATAAAAATAGTAAATGCTACAAGCGAAAGTTTTTCTAAAACTGACTTTCAGTGGGTTTAAAACAGACTTTCAGAGGGTTTTAAAACAGACTTTCAGAGGGTTTTAAAACAGACTTTCAGAGGGCTTAAAACAGACTTTCAGAGGGCTTAAAACAGACTTTCAGTTGGGTTTAAAACAGACTTTCAGGGGGTTTAAAACAGACTTTCAGAGGGCTTAAAACAGACTTTCAGAGGGCTTAAAACAGACTTTCAGAGGGCTTAAAACAGACTTTCAGAGGGCTTAAAAACAGACTTTCAAAGGGCTTAAAACAGACTTTCAGAGGGTTTAAAACAGACTTTCATTTGGGTTTAAAACAGACTTTCAGGGGGTTTAAAACAAACTTTCAGGGGGGGTTTAAAACAGATTTTCAGGGGTTTAAATCAAACTTTCAGGGGGTTTAAAACAGACTTTCTGGGGGTTTAAAACAGACTTTCAGAGGGTTTAAAACTGACTTTCAGAGGGTTTAAAACAGACTTTCAGGGGGGTTTAAATCAAACTTTCAAAGGGGTTTAAAACAGACTTTCTGGGGGTTTAAAACAGACTTTCAGAGGGTTTAAAACTGACTTTCAGAGGGTTTAAAACAGACTTTCAGGGGGGTTTAAAATATACTTTCACTTAATTTAAAAAAGACTTTCGGTTTGTTTAAAAATGTTTAGAAAAATAGAAAATGAATGCTTAAATTCCTAAAAAAACAGAGACGAATAAAAATTAAGTTTAAAACACAGTCTATTATGTAAGTTCACCTAGAAACTTGAGCACCTGGACCTCCAAAATATTTACCGTGCGTGCAAAACTGCATGAACAATATTTAAACTTGTGCCCTGGGCTTCCAGACGTACGATACCCGTAATAAATAATTTTATCATAAGAAATTACAGGGAAATATAAGCTGTTATAACTTAACATAATTAAACCTTAACTAACATAATATAACCTAATATGATACAGTATTCCGGAATTTTTACGACACTGACACCCAAACAGCAAGTTTACCAGGCACTCCCACATACAACCACTCCCACATACAACCACTCCCACATACAACCACTCCCACATACTACCACTCCCACATACTACCACTCCCACATACTACCACTCCCACATACTACCACTCCCACATACTACCACTCCCACATACAACCACTCCCACATACTACCACTCCCATATACAACCACTCCCACATACTACCACTCCCATATACATCCACTCCCATATACAACCACTCCCACATACTACCACTTCCACATACTACCACTTCCACATACTACCACTTCCACATACTACCACTCCCACATACTACCACTCCCATATACTACCACTCCCACATACAACCACTCCCACATACTACCACTTCCACATACTACCACTTCCACATACTACAACTCCCATATACTACCACTCCCACATGCCACCACTCCCACATGCTACCACTCCCACATGCTACCACTTCCACATGCTACCACTCTCACATATTACTACTCCCACATACTACCACTCCCACATGCTACCACTCCCACATGCTACCACTCCCACATGCTACCACTCTCACATACAACCACTCCCACATACTACCACTCCCACATACTATCACTTCCACATACTACAACTCCCATATACTACCACTCCCACATACTACCACTCCCACATACTACCACTCCCACATACTACCACTCCCACATCCAACCACTCCCACATACTACCACTTCCACATACAACCACTCCCACATACTACCACTCCCACATACTAACACTCCCACATACTACCACTATCATATACTACAACTCCCACATATTACCACTCCCACAAACAACCACTCTCACGTAGTACCACTCCCACATACTACCACTCCCACATACAACCACTCTCACATACTACCACTCCCACATTCAACCACTCCCACATACTACCACTCCCACATACTATCACTCCCACATACTCCCACTCCCACATAATATCACTCCCACATACTACCACTCCCACATACTATCACTCCCATACTACCACTCCCATATACAAACTCTCCCACATACTACCACTATCAAATACTACCACTCCCACATGATCCACTTCTATATACAACCACTCCCACATACTACCACTCCCATATAATACCACTCCAACATACTACTACTCAAACACACTACCACTCCAAATTGTTATCACTCCCACATACTACCACAACATACAACCACTAACACATACTAACACTCTCACATACTATCATTCCCACATACTACCACTCCCACATACAACCAATATCACATACAACTACACCCATATACTACCACACCAACATAAATCCACTCCCAAATACAACTACTCCCACATACAAACGCTCCCACATACAAGCACACCATCATACTAACTCTCCGACATACAAGACCTCATATACTTCCACTCCCACACACTACCATTCCCACATACTAACACTCCTATATACAACATCCCACATGTTACAACTCCCAAATACTACCACTCCCACTTGCTATCACTCCCGCATACAACTACTCCCATATACAATCACTAACCAAATACTACCACTCCCACATCCATATACACGTACCACCACTCCCACATACCACCATTCCACATGCTGTCACTCCCACATACTATCACTCCCACATACTACCAGTCATACATACTACCCCGCCTTCAAACAACTTTCCCACATCCTTATTACTCCCACATGCTAAATCCCCCACATAACGCCACTCCTACATGCAACCAATCCCACATGCTGTCACGCAGACATGCTATAACTCCCATATAACACAATTCCCACAGACATCCACTCGCACATGCTACCACGCCCATGTATTACCTCTCCTACATGGTACCACACCCACACAGAACCACTCCTACATACTCCCAACTTCCAAATACAACCACAAACACATGCTACCAGTCCCATATACTGCAACGTGCAGATGCTATCACCCTCATATACTGCCACTCCCACATACAAACACTACCACATACAACAACATGCTACTCCTCCCACAAACTGCCACTACCACATGCTTTCACCCTCATACTACTACAACTCCCACATACTACCACTCCAACATACTACTACTCCCACATGCTAACACTTCCATAAAAAACAATACCACATGAAATCACTCCCACATACTACAACTCACATTATTTTGCAACTCCCATTGACGTCACCCTCACATACAGCCACTCCCACAAGCTACCACTCCCACATGCAAGCACTCCCGCATGCTACCAGTCAGATATATTGCCACTCCCATGTGCTATCAATTCAACATACAACCACTGCTACATAAAAGTAATTCCCACATGTTAACAGTCCCACAAACAGCCAATCCCACATAGACCAAATCACACATATAATCAATCCATCATACACCTACTCCTACACATAACCACTCCCACATTCTACTACTCTCACATACAAACACTCCCACATACTACTACTCCCAACCACTACAACCACTGCCACTTACAACCACTGTCACACAACCTCTGTCACATACAACCACTGTCACATACAACCACTCCTACATACAACCAATGTCAAATACAACCACTGTCACACAACAACTGTCACATGCAACCAGTGCCACATACAACCACTCTCACTTACAGCCACTGTCACATACAACCACTCTCACATACAACCACTGTCACATACAACCACTGTCACATTCAACGACTGTCACATACAACCACTCAAACATACAAAAGCTGTCACATACAACAACTCCCACATGTAACCACTGTCATATAAACCACTGTCACATACATCCACTGTCACATACAACCACTGTCACATACATCTACTGTCACATACAACAACTGGCACATACAACCCCTCCCACATACAACCAATGTCACGTACAACCACTGTCACATGCAACCAGTGTCACATACAACCACTCCCACATTCACCCAGTCATATACAACCACTGTCACATACAACTACTGTCACATACAACCACTGTCACATACAACTACTATCACATACAACTACTGTCACATACAACCACTGGCACATACTACCACTGTCGCATTCAACCACTGTCACATACAACCACTGTCACATACACCACTGTCACATAGAACCACTGTCACATACATCTACTGTCACATAGAACCACTATCACATACAACCACTGTAACATACATCCACTATCACATAGAACCACTGTCACATACAACCACTGTAACATACATCAACTGTCACATACATCCACTGTCACATACAACCACTGTCACATACAACTATTGTCACATACATCCACTGTCACATACAACCACTGTCACATATAACCACTGTCACATACAACCAATGTCACATACAACTACAGCCACATACAACCACTGACACATACAACCACTGACACATACAACCACTGACACATACAACCACTGACACATACAACCACTGCAATACAACCACTAATCATTACCACTGACACATACAACACTCACTACACATCACATACATGTAGTACTTACATTCACACTCAGTACTACACTACACACCACTCAATAAGTTACACAACTAACAACACTCACAGTGTTAGTTTATCTTACACTACTCACAAACACACTTCACAACACCACTGTAGTTTCACACTCACAACAACACTCACAGTGTTAGGTTTATCTTACACTCACAACAACACTCACAGTGTTAGGTTTCTTACACTCACTACACAACACTCACAGTAAGTGTAGGTTTATCTTACACTCACATACACAACACTCATAGTGTTAGGTTTATCTTACACTCACTATACAACACTCAGTAAGTGTTAGGTTTATCTTACACTCACTACACAACACTCACAGTGTTAGGTTTATCTTACACTCACTACACAACACTCACAGTGTTAGGTTTATCTTACACTCACTACACAACACTCACAGTGTTAGGTTTATCTTACACTCACATACAACACTCACAGTGTTAGGTTATCTTACACTCACTACACAACACTCACAGTGTTAGGTTTATCTACACTCACTACACAACACTCAAGTGTTAGTACACACACAACATCAAGTGTTAGGTTTATCTTACACTCACTACACAACACTCACAGTGTTAGGTTTATCTTACACTCACTACACAACACTCACAGTGTTAGGTTTATCTTACTCACTACACCAGTCACATACACTACAGCACTTACACACTACACAATCACAGTGTTAGGTTTATCTTACACCACTACACATACACTCAGGTAGTTTATCTTACACTACTACAACACTACTCACAGTGTAAGGTTTATCTTACACTCACTATACAACACTCACAGTAAGTTTAGTTTATCTTACACTCACTACACAACACTCACAGTGTTAGGTTTATCTTACACTCACTACACAACACTCACAGTAAGTGTTAGGTTTATCTTACACTCACTACACAACACTCACAGTGTTAGGTTTATCTTACACTCACTACACAACACTCACAGTAAGTGTTAGGTTTATCTTACACTCACTACACAACACTCACAGTGTTAGGTTTATCTTACACTCACTAACAACACTCACAGTAAGTGTTAGGTTTATCTTACACTCACTACACAACACTCAAGTGTAGGTTTATCTTACACTCACTACACAACACTCACAGTAAGTGTTAGGTTTATCTTACACTCACTACACAACACTCACAGTGTTAGGTTTATCTTACACTCACTACACAACACTCATAGTGTTAGGTTTATCTTACACTCACTACACAACACTCACAGTAAGTGTTAGGTTTATCTTACACTCACTACACAACACTCACAGTGTTAGGTTTATCTTACACTCACTACACAACACTCACAGTAAGTGTTAGGTTTATCTTACACTCACAACACAACACTCACAGTGTTAGGTTTATCTTACACTCACAACACAACACTCACAGTAAGTGTTAGGTTTATCTTACACTCACTACACAACACTCACAGTGTTAGGTTTATCTTACACTCACTACACAACACTCATAGTGTTAGGTTTATCTTACACTCACTACACAACACTCACAGTAAGTGTTAGGTTTATCTTACACTACACAACACTCACAGTAAGTGTTAGGTTTATCTTACACTCACAACACTCACAGTAAGTGTTAGGTTTATCTTACACTCACTACACAACACTCACAGTAAGTGTTAGGTTTATCTTACACTCACAACACAACTCACAGTAAGTGTTAGGTTTATCATACAATCACTACACAACACTCACAGTGTTGGGTTTATCTTACACTCACTACACAACACTCACAGTAAGTGTTAGGTTTATCTTACACTTACTACACAACACTCACAGTGTTAGGTTTATCTTACACTCACTACACAACACTCACAGTAAGTGTTAGGTTTATCTGGCACTTAAGAGTCAGTTTGGAGTGACGTACTAAAGTAGGTTAAGCAACTGGCATCAACTAGATCTTAAAGTCGCTGTTTCTTGCTCATCCTAAATGTTAAATACAAAAGTTTTTTATGTGTTATTCTCTTATTTTGTTCTTCCTCCTTATTAGATTATCTTTTCCTTGTTGTTTTTGTTGTTGTGCTGTTGCTGTTCTTCTTATTTATTTATTGTTGGTGTTGCTGTTGTTGTTATTGTAATTATAATGATAATAATAATAATAATAATAATAATAATAATAATAATATTTATTATTATTTTTTTCTTCTTCTTCTTTTTATTATTATTAATGTTGGTCTTATTATTATAATTATTATTATTTGTAGTAAAAATAGTATTGCCACTATTTATATTATTATTATTATCAACATTATTATTTCTATTTTTTTTATTATTATTATTATTATTATTATTAACATTATTATTTTGTATTGCTATTATTCTCATTCTTATTATTAATATTGACATTTTTATCATTATTATTATATTTATTATTATTATTATTATTTGTATTATTATTAACATTATTATATTATTATTATTATTTTTTATTATTATTTATAATAATAATAATATTATTATTATTATTATTATTGGCATTATTATTATTATTGTTATTATTAATATTATTATTTTATTATTAATTATAATAATAATAATAATAATAATAATATTATTAGTATTATTGTTATTGACATTATTATTATTATTATTATTATTTATTATTATTATTATTATTATTATTATTATTATTCCAGCAGTGATTGGCAGTCATAGGGAAGTAAGACTTACCATGGCCCTACGACCCTACTTAAGGGACGTGTAACTTACGATATATCAGCTATCATAGGTTTAAATGAAAGTTGACTCACCTTGAACCTGTCATCACTTGTGTAGGTGAAGATTCCCACGGTGAGGATGTGTAGGTCCCGCTGCCTGATCCACGACACCTGCAGGTGAAAAAGGTGAGAACAGGTGAAAATAGTTTAGATAAACTCTCATTTTCTACCTAGGTTCATCATTCCCTTTCCTCTCCCTTATCATTCCCTTTCCCCTTGCTCAATATCTCTTTCATTCATCACTCCCCGATATCACAGATAAAAAACAACATCCTCTTTTGTTAGATTATAAATTACCAAATATCAATCATCTTTATAAGATTTGATCTTATTGCTAAAAACTCTTTGGTAGGAGAGATGAGGAGAGCGATTGTTAGTGGTATTTTAAGCTTAAACATTATGTGAGGAAGATAATTTCTGAACAAGACAACATCTTTCAGTCCAAGACCCAGACACAAAACCTTCAGCTAATTAAATTATAAGTTCTAATGCCCGATATTTTCCTAGATTTGTTGTCTGTTTCTCTAAATCAATAACCCCAAAGCACTACCACTAAACAGGTCACTATACAGCACTACCACTAAACAGGTCACTATACAGCACTACCACTAAACAGGTCACTATACAGCACTACCACTAAACAGGTCACTATACAGCACTACCACTAAACAGGTCACCCTACAGCACTACCACTAAACAGGTCACCTCACAGCACTACCACTGAACAGGTCACCCACAGCACTACCACTAAACAGGTCACCCCAAGCACTACCACTAAACAGGTCACTATACAGCACTACCACTAAACAGGTCACCCCACAGCACTACCACTAAACAGGTCACCCCAAAGCACTACCACTAAACAGGTCACTATACAGCACTACCACTAAACAGGTCACCCCACAGCACTACCACTAAACAGGTCACCCCACAGCACTACCACTAAACAGGTCACCATACAGTACTACCACTAAACAGGTCATTCCACAGACTACCACTCAAACAGGTACCATACAGCACTACCACTAAACAGGTCACATACAGCACTACCACTGAACAGGTCACCCAAGCATACCACTAAACAGGTCACCATACAGCACTACCACTAAACAGGTCACCATACAGCACTACCACTGAACAGGTCACCACACAGCACTACCACTAAACAGGTCACCCTACAGCACTACCACTAAACAGGTCACCCCAAAGCACTACCACTAAACAGGTCACCCCACAGCACTACCACTGAACAGGTCACCATACAGCACTACCACTAAACAGGTCACCCTACAGCACTACCACTAAACAGGTCACCCCACAGCACTACCACTAAACAGGTCACCCCACAGCACTACCACTGAACCAGTCACCCCACAGCACTACCACTGAACCAGTCACCCCACAGCACAACCAATGAACCAGTCACCCCACAGCACTACCACTGAACCAGTCACCCCACAGCACAACCACAATCTTTAGTAGACAGTTTTAAAACTTATAGCTTGTTATCTATTTTAATCCTTCAAGAAAAATAAAATTTCATATCCTGAGTTGATCATTTCACAATATTTTCCTCTCATCTTGTGAGTGAAATAGACATGACATAAACACACTTAATAAAAAGGACAGGAAGTTTCTTGGTGGATATCATTTAATGCTATCAACTTGTCGGTTCTGTGAATCTTTTATCTTTAATTCTTGTCAGATAAGATCAGCATCTTGGGATGCTGGATGTTACATAGCCTATAGGTATGGCCTGTTTCTTCCTGTGGATTTTTCCATGGTGACGCTGCCTCCGACTGCTTCGCCACACCTGTCTGCATTCGTGTTTGTGCAATTCATGTTAAACGCTAAACACATGTGGGTCATTCAGTGGAAGCATGATCCTCCGTCTGCTGAGTGAGAAAGAGACGTGGTTCCTATTTGTACTCACTTGTCTGCAGCATTTAAGCCCCTTCTCAGGACATGTGCTGTACTCTTATCAAGACTGATGGACTGATGACATCGACTCCAGGCTGAGGGACCGATTACAACAACCTCCGTCTGATGTTCAACCATTCTTTTCTGTATTGAACTGAGGAAGTCAATGGCCGGCGAAGGGTTTCCATAATGGAGATTCCCAAGTGTTGCACAAGTGTCTAATTCGTCAGCATTAATAGCATCAAAGTGCATGGTTGCTGTGAATCAGACGCTCCCTGGAGGACCAAGTTACTGGCATAATAGTGACCAAAGTTTTGTTGCCTATCTTCATCTTCAGTTCAAAGTTTCAAGAGGTTTTGCAGGAGTAAACAATGCTTAGTCGAGCAAAACTCTTATGAAATTACGACCTGAAAAAAATGCAGGCGAAGAAAGTGGAAGGAAAATATGAGAGTGAGGAGCATCCTCAGGGAAGTTGAAAGAGGTGGGAATAAATACGTCGAGGTGCAAATAAATGCAAAATAAATGTTCTGAGTTAAAGAAAATATTGGTGAGAAAGAGAGAGAGAGAGAGAAAGAGAGACCACAATAGAACTGGTCATCTCGACCACATCACAGACTTGTCAAGACTACAAATGATAATTTAAACCACACCTGATCTGATTCGGAAGTTGAACTGCAAGTGTTCAACAGTATCAGCCTGGTTGATCAGGTCTTGATCAAACAGAAGACCTGGTCAGAGACAGAGCAGCTGGAGCGCTGACCTTCAGAATCATCGTTCACCTAACACTACAATAGTTCAGGTCATCACCACCACACCGGTGATGGTCATCACCACCACACCGGTGATGGTCATCACCACCACACAGGGGATGGTCATCAACACTAGACCAAAGCTCGAGCTTAACACCCCAACATACGTGGCTGTAACACAACATCAGAATGATCTCTAGTAGATACAGTCAACAAGGCCTGCAAGCTCACCAAGAACTAAGTGGTACTGGTCGTCAAGATTTAAGTCGTACTAGTGATCACATAACTAGAAAATGTACTTCAAGACCACTCCAGAACTCGTCGTCAAGACCACACCACAAAATGTTTGTCAGGACCTCACCTAAAATAGCCGTCAAGACCATTCGAGAAATAATCTTCAAGACAATTTCCAGACCATTTTAACAACAACACAACATATTTGACTGAGACCCCACCATACCAAAGCTTCGTAAACCCACCATAGCTGCTAGACAAAACTCACCATAAGTGTTCGTTAAGAATACACTAGAATTCGTCATCAATATCCATCAACATGGTCGTCAAGACCAAACTATATTTAACTGTCAAGACCATACAAGTCCAGGTCTATAAATCATTAGAAGAACTAGCTATCAAGACCATAAAAAAATTATGATATTTAAGACATGCTATACCTGGTCAAGATTAAGTTGTAACTTTTCATCAATCACACTGGAACTGGTCTTCAGTATCACACTGGAACTTGTCGTCAGTATCACACTGGAACTGGTCTTCAGTATCACACTGGAACTGGTCTTCAGTATCACACTGGAACTTGTCGTCAGTCCCACACTGGAACTGGTAGTCAAGATCACATCACTGTCAAAAGTGTTGAGGTCTTCAGCCTACAGTAGCCAGGAAGGTCTCCTACAGTAGCCAGGAAGGTCTCCTACAGTAGCCAGGAAGGTCTCAAGACAGGCCAGAATTAGTAGTTGTGATTTTATTGGTGAAGTGAACTTCGTCACTCGTAGGAGACACGTACATCTACCAGTTGTGTTTGTTCTTCCTAACATTCCAAGGTGTTGTGAGTTCACGATTACCACAGATTATTGAACAAATGATTTAAGCTGAAGAATTGTACGCTACTTCTATTGTAGTAATAATGGTAGAATTACCGACAATATATTAGGTAAAAGGACACAAGTGCAACTAATGTGACATTGTATTGTGGCAACGTTTCGCTCTCCAGGAGTTTCGTCAAGCCGTTACAGTAACGGTTTGAAAAAGCTCCTGGAGAGCGAAACGTTGCCACAATAAAATATCACAATAGTTGAACATGTGTCCTTTTACCTAACGTACGTTCAGCATGACACATAAAACATGATTGATTCTAATTCCACAGACTATGAGCAGTAATTCTTATGGTGCCCATTAATTAATCCATCAGCGTAGGAGTCACAAGCTAAAATTGGTTTCAATTAAGGAAGAAAAGTTCAGTTATTTGCAGCAGGAAAATGGGTGTCAGTCACAGCAGTAAAAGTTGAGGGTTACAATGGCACCGTCTTGTAAACTGCAGTCGGAGATCCCTGGCGATTTGGATTTTTCATTATCTACACGTGGTGGACCTTGTGAGCTTCCATTTCTGCCTAACTGGAAAAGTCTTTGTTGAAAAAAGTTGCTACCTTTTCTAAACAAGGCAAACATGATATTATCTTAAATAACAAAAAAGGCACAATACCGTGACTGGAACAATATCTTTACTACAGTTTTGTATTATAACTTTACAGGCTGGTACAGTCTTACTCTCTTTAACTTTAACATTCCCGTCGTAAGAAAACTAATCTGAAGCAGTATTATATTTTCACTTTTATTCAGTCTTGTTAGGTAAGACACATGTGCAACAGTTAGGTACCTTTATTTAGAAACTTTTCGCCTACACAGTAGGCTTCTTCAGTCGAGTACAGAAAAGGTGGTACAAGCAGAAGAGATGTGAAGACGATGTAATCAGTTCAACACCCTTGAAGACGTAGTTTTGAGGTGGTCAGTCCCTCAGCCTGGAGAAAAGTATTTGTTCCAAGATACCATTATGTTTCAGTGTCTGACAGAGTGAATATTAAAATGGTATAAAATTCCGACATTCTTGCTTCTACTAGTGGTCTACATCTCACCTCCTGACAGTATATAAGGCTCCATACTCTTACTTCAACTTCACATTGATTCAGACAATGGAACAAATAATCTTCTCCAGGCTGAGGGACTGACCACCTCAAAACTATATCTTCAATTGTGTTGGACTGATTACTTCGTCTTCACATCTCTTCTGTTTCAACCAACTTTTCTGCAATCGACTGAAGAAGCCTACGGTGTAGGCGAAACGTTTCGAAATATAGGTACCTAACTGATGCATATGTGTCTTACCTAACAACCTGTCGGTATTTTATACCATTTTATTATTCACCCTTATTCAGTCTTGTTTACACCTCAGTCAACAGAGATATAAGTTAGCTCTGGAGGAAGCAGATGTCATGCACTTACCTTGCACATTAGGTGTACTGTACATTGTAAATTGCTTCATCTCAGAAAGACTGATCGTTATGCCCAAAGCTACAAGAAATTTCATATTTTTTACTTTCTGCTAGATCATTATTTGGTGGTGATGAGCAGCTACCGGCACCGGTCTAGACTTGTACTTAAGCAAAGACTCTTCTTAATTGCATTAATAAACATTATTTGTAAACTGCTTTTCGTTCTAGTTAAAGCTTTTGTTAAATTACTCTACTTTAACCAAACACAGTCTGTACATAAAGATTTTCTCAAAACATAATGTCTATTTACAGTACCAAATTTGTCAGCAAGTCTTGCCATCCAACATGGCACTCCGATCTTTACCTGGGCTACAGACATTTGCTACAAAACACAGCTTGTATTAATTTCAGAATGGCAGGTATCAACATCAATGGAATCTTCAGCTGATGTACAAGCTACCAGAATCTGCAAGTTTTACTACTTGGTACAATAGTACTCAATTCATCTTCAAATCACTCAAAAAAAAAAAAAACTTGATTTGTAGGTTGGATTCCCCTTTGGTCAGGAACGTAATCACAAGAAACAAGATTGTGTCTTCCCACTGGACTTTCTCAGTATTCCTAAGATACATTTTGGGAAAACAGTTATTAGACAGTCTCTTCTTGGCAGAAATACTTCCAGAAACTCAGACGTAGTATACATAGGAGTAAAGGCTATTTTCATGGTAGAATTAGCCCAGCAACGCACCTTGTAACGGCAATAGTGACTTGTTGAAAAAATAATTACCGATACTTTCTGTGAATCTATATAGAAAAAGATTTATGAATTCATACATGAATTAGGTTTCTGATATTATATCCAATATTATGAAACAAAAATTATTTTAAAAGGTGACCTTTTTAAATCACTTGTTAAATCACTTGTTCTCTTTAGGCTGGAACACTGCTGTACATTAACATATCCATTCAAGGCAGGTAAAATTGCAGATCTAGAGAATGTACAGAGAACCTTTACTGCACATATAAGTTTCATCAAACACCTTAACTACTGGGAATGCTTGGAACCACTTGACTTGTACTCACTGGAGCGCAGGCGAGAGAGATACATCATAATCTACAGCAGGAAGATAATGGAGGGACTGGTCCCTAATCTGCACACAGAAATCACTCCCTACGAAAGCAAAAGACTTGGCAGGCGATGCAACATCCCCCCAGTGAAAAGTAGGGGCGCCATTAGTACACTAAGATAAAACACAATAGGTGTCCGGGACCCAAAACTGTTGTATTCAAGAGGGAGCTGGACAGATACCTAAAGTCGGTGCCAGATCAACCGGGTTGTGGTTCGTACGTTGGACTAAGTGCGGCCAGCAGTAACAGCCTCGTTGATCATTCCATGATCCACCGGGAGGCCTGGTCATGGACCGGGCCGCGGGGACGTTGATCCCTGGAATACCCTCAGGTAGACTCCAGGTAGAATATATAGTAAGGGAAGTATTATGATTGATAATAGGTAAGTAATTATCATACATGAGTTATATCTACTCAAGTAAAGTAATTTTGATAGACGAGGTCTACATAATGTTTCAGAGAATACCGTTAATTTGCATAATAGATAATTTAAAATAATATCACTAACCAAGGTGTTCTTTAATAAAAATATGTTGTAGTAACTTTTATATTTTATTATTCAACACATAAATAATAGCAGTCACTTGTTTAACGTTCATACTCTAAATATCTATCTACCTATCTTATATATATATATATATATATATATATATATATATATATATATATATATATATATATATCATACCTTATATATATACAGGCCCTGGAAAGGGCAAAATTCTAAAATTATTACCTAGCTATCTTGTTTATGGCAACAAAGAGGGCCAGGAATGTGCTTACTCTAGAAAAAAAGAAGAGGGAAATATTGTCGCACGTGGATGCAGGTTGGTCCAAGGCTGGGGAAAAAAATACAGAAAACGACGTGCAAGACTGGCTAGTGTGAGACAATCTCTGACGGATGCAGAGACTGCAGAACCAGTGTTGCACCCGGTACATTCCAAAAGTGACGACAACGACGGCGACCCAATGCCTTTAAGACCAAAAACTTCAGCATCAAGGGCAGGTGTCGAAACACTTTTGGAGTATTTGGAGCATCCACTGTCCACAGCCCATTTGAAAAGTTATGGTCATGTGGTCCGTGAAATCGGGAGACTGCTATTCGAGCCCAGAGTGTCTGGTCCCACCGTCAGACGACGTTGGACTCGTTTTTCAAACCCACAACGCTGTCGCCGATGGCGATATGATGGTACGGATGCGCATTTTTTCCCCTCTCATGTATTCGGAAACTCCGTGTTTCCGAATACGTCCCGGCCCATTTAGTTCGGATATGAGAGGTATCACTGTGTATATATATATATATATATATATATATATATATATATATATATCATATATATATATATATATCATATATATATTATATATATATATACAAAAATCAACCACGGGAGGACTTGAAAGATAGATCTAGGCCTTCGTGTTGCAATTAACACATCATCAGGAGCGTGCAATGTTGCAGAAAAGATTATGAAATCTGAGCAAACACGTTCAGAGTGATAGTTTTTGCGTACTCCCCCCCCCCCCCCCGTGGTTGGTTTGCCTCGTACATCGCTTGTTCGCTAATTTTTGCACATTATTAAACAAGATAAAATAGGAACCAGCCTATCACCGCAATTTGTTGGCATTTCAACAAAGGAAGAAACGACGTGACGTGAACCATTGTGCCTCCCAGTGTTCCTCCAGGTTGTCTCTCGCTGTAATCAAAGATTTTCCTGTGACAGTAGATACAGTATACAGTCTGTCAACTATTTAGATGTCACACACAAAATTAACGAAACATCTAAACTGTTGGAAGGAGAGAGAAACGAGGGATGAGAGGGTGGTAAATATTAAATAAATTTCTCTGAGATTATAACGTCATTACTCATTATTTGACCTGTTGTGTTAGTAGCTGGTTGTCAAGGGCACAATAAACTTGACCAATAAACCTGTTTGTTATGCAGGGTTCTGCATGACATGAATATACATAAATATATAGATAGTGGAGAAGTGTGCATAAATTTCATGAAGTAGGATTTTAACATAATAATAATGTATAACCTTTGGATAAATGTCAACCATAATTTTAGAAATATGCTATGCATTTTGTGGGTACTGTAAAGTAGTTTAAACTGTGAAATTAAGAAAATCCTGACAGGGATTTATTTTCCAACTGTGTTTGGGGTAGCGGAGTAAGCGTCGCTTGGGAGAGTCACATGGAGGTAGCATGGAGCGGAGATGGTGGCCAGGAGCATTGTATTTGAGCTAAGTTTTAGTACTCCTCCGGTTGGGAAGTCCGCGCCATGGGCTGTGCTAATGTGTACCAGCAGACTCTCTGGGGCTCTGATGTGGTCAGGGCTCGGTTGTTTGAGTGAGAGCTGGTGAATTTGGGATAACATGTTTTCGGCACAAGAGTAGGGTAGTGTGTGGTGTCCTCTGCTGACGCTACCTCCATACACACAGTGTTTGTTTATTTTACGGCGACTCCACAGCCTGCCGCCTCTTCATGAATCTGGTTTTAGGTGTTTCACCCATAAGAGAGATAGGGAAGGGGGGTGTTTTTGGAGTGTGTATATATTGTTAATCTAATAAATTAATATAGCCAGGATAAGGGTCCTTGAAAATGAGGTAAACAGGCTGAAGTGGGTTACAGGGCACTGACCAGAGAAGACAAGGCATCTGAAGATGGTACACCCCTACTGAACGGGGGGCCCAACGCAAAGGAAGGAGATATAACTTACGCTAAGGCCCTATCAGCCTACCAAGCAGGGCCAAAAAGTGAAGGGGGAGAGCAGCTGGGTGCAGGTGGAGAGGGGGATAGGTCAAATGCAGAGGCACGACCATGCCACCCATAGCTACAGAAAAAAATTAAGGGAGAAAATGACCATGGACAGACAGGAACCAGAGTCACAGAGGGAAAGGCAATGGGAGGAGGAGAGGGCGAAGTCAGTGTTTATTCATGGGCTCCAGGAGAGCGAGGGAAGGACACATACTGAAAGACGGCAGGCAGAAAGAAAAAGAGATTGAGAACATCATCACAGAAATAGGTGAAGAGGACACATCCGAGATCATAAATTTTCAGAGAATAGGGGGTAATGTGAAGAGGAGAAAACGACCAATCAAGCTGATTTTCAGGACAAAAACAGTGCATAATAGGATCCTCCAAGAGAAACCACGGTTGAAGGGATCGGCAGAATACAAGAGGGTGCTCCTAGACCGAGACAAAACAAAAACAGAATGACAGCAGCTGAGGGAAAGGACACAAAAGCAAAAGGAAGAGAGACAAGGACAGAATCAGCAGAGGACAACCAGATCAGGGCAGAGCAACAAGAGCGAGCACACACAGAACCATCCCAAGAACCCCACAACCAATAACACTATCCCAACACAAACCACAATCCCCCTAACAAACACCCCGCTATAGAATCTCGCAGTACACTGCCAGGTCCCTCACCACCAGAGACCCCCAAAACACAGAGTTGAAGAGGAAACTGAAGGTATGGTACACCAACGCTGACGGAATAGCAAATAAGTGGGAGGAGTGGCACGAATGAATCAACGATACATCACCGGACATCATAGCTCTCACAGAAACCAAGCTCACAGGTATGATAACAGATGCCATCTTTCCAATGGGATATCAGATCCTGAACAAAGACAGAGGGAACAGAGGTGGTGGAGGAGTGGCACTGCTGATCAAAAACTGATGGGATTTTGGGGAGCTGGAGAGAGGAGACAGAGGAGAAGCAAGAGATTACATAGTAGGAACGCTTCTGTCTGGAGGTCCCAAGGTGGTAATTGCAATGATGTATAACCCACCATGGAACAGCAGGTCAAGGCCAAGAAACGTGGAGGGCTAAGATGATGGAGGAGGTACTGGAAAACTTCATGTACCAACACATAGGGCACCAGACAAGAGGAGGATGAACCAGGAGACTGGAACATATTCACCTTGAGTAGTACAGATATTGAGGACATCACATATGAAAGACCCCTTGGGGCCAGTGATCATGTGGTTTTAAGCTTTAAATACACAGTAGTGCTACAAGTGGAGGGGGAAGCAGGAAGCATTGGATGAATGAAGCCAAAGTACAAGAAAGGGGACTACATGGCCATGAAGAACTTCCTGAATGGGGTTCAGTGGGACAGAGAACTGGCAGGGAAGTCAGCAAACGCGATTATGGAATATGTGACAACAATATGCAAGGAAGCTGAGGAGAGGTTTGTACCCAAGGGTAACAGGAGTAATGAAAAAGCCAGGATGAGCCCGAGGTTCACCCAAAGGTGCAGGAAGGCCAAAACCAAGTGTGCTAGGACATAGAAGCAGTATAGAAGGCAAAGAACCCAGGATAATAAGGAGAGCAGTCGTAGAACCAGAAATGAATATGCTCAGGTAACAAGGGAGATCCAACGACAATTTGAAAATGACATAGCAGCAAAAGCCAAATCTGACCCAAAGCTGTTGAACAGCCACATTAGGAGGAAAACAACAGTCAAGGACCAGGTGATCAGGCTAAGGAAGGAAGGAGGAGAGATCACAAGAAACGACCGCGAAGTATGTGAGGAACTCAACGTGAGATTCAAAGAAGTGTTCACAGAGGAGACAGATGTGACTCCAGAAAGACGGAGAGGTGGGGTACACCACCAAGTGTTGGACACAATACATGCAACCGAGGAAGAAGTGAAGAGGCTGTTGAGTGAGCTAGATACCTCAAAGGCAATGGGGCAGGACAACATCTCTCCATGGGTCCTGAGAGAGGGAGCAGAGGCGCTATGTGTACCCCTAACAACAATAATCAACACAGCTATCGAAACAGAGATTACCTGAGGTATGGAAGACAGCAAATGTAGTCCCAATCTTTAAAAAAGGAGACAGACATGAAGCACAAACTACAGACCAGTGTCACTGACATGTCAGGAATACAGCAGCGAGTCATGGTACGTGGCCAGGTGTCAAAGTGGGCGCCTGTGACGAGTGGGGTTCCACAGGGTCAGTCCTAGGACCGGTGCTGTTTCTGGCATTTGTGAACGACTGACGGAAGGAATAGACTCCGAAGTGTCCCTGTTTGCAGATGATGTGAAGTTGATGAGAAGAATTCAATCGAATGAGGACCAGACAGAACTACAAAGGGATCTGGACAGGCTGAAAGCCTGGTCCAGCAATTGGCTCCTGGAGTTCAACCCCACCAAGTGCAAAGTCATGAAGATTGGGGAAGGGCAAAGAAGACCGCAGACGGAGTACAGTCTAGGGGGCCAGATACTACAAACCTCACTCAAGGAAAAAGATCTTGGGTTGAGTATAACACCAGGCACATCTCCTGAGGCGCACATCAACCAAATAACTGCTGCAGCTTACGGGCGTCTAGCAAACCTAAGAACAGCATTCCGACATATTAATAAGGAATCGTTCAGGACCCTGTACACTGTGTACGTTAGGCCCATATTGGAGTACGCTGCACCAGTTTGGAACCCACACCTAGCCAAGCACGTAAAGAAACTAGAGAAAGTGCAAAGATTTGCAACAAGACTAGTCCCAGAGGTAAGGGGTATGTCCTACTCGGAGAGGTTATGGGAAATCGACCTGACGACACTGGAGGACAGGAGAGATAGGGGGGACATGATAACGACATATAAAATACTGAGAGGAATTGACAAGGTGGACAGAGACAGAATGTTCAAGAGATGGGACACAGTAACAAGGGGACACAGTTGGAAGTTGAAGACTCAGATGAATCACAGGGATGTTAGGAAGTATTTCTTCAGTCACAGAGTGGTTAGGAAGTGGAATAGTCTGGGAAGAGATGTAGTGGAGGCAGGATCCATTCATAGCTTTAAGAAGAGGTATGATAAAGCTCATGGCGCAGGGAAAGTGACCCAGTAGCGGCCAGTGAAGAGGCGGGGCCAGGAGCTATGTATCAACCCCTGCAACCACAACTAGGTGAGTACAACTAGGTGAGTACACACACACACACACACAGGTGCTATGTCCTAATATTGTTTGTTACAACTTTTCAAAGCTCGTGAAGACTGAAACGTTGCCACTATAAAATGTCACATTAGTTGCCCATGTGTTCTTACGTAACATATTGTTGGTAATTACACCAGCAGTATTACACTAGTCCCTTAATTAAGTGTCATTCACCTCTCTTCTCTAATTTTATATATTTCATTTGCAATCCCAGGAAAATGGGCCTGAAATGAAATAATAAAAAAGGACTTAAAACTCCAGACAAGAATTTAGTTTGAGGCCTAATTTTAAGAAAAAGTGGAATTTTCAGCACCTGTGTGTATGTATGTGTGTGTGTGTACTCACCTAGTTGTACTCAACTAGTTGTGGTTGCAAGGGTCGAGTCATAGCTCCTGGCCCCGCCTCTTCACTGGCCGCTACTGGGTCTCTCTCCCTTCGCCATGAGCCTTATCATACTTCTTCTTAAATCTATGAATGGATCCTGCCTCCACTACATCACTTCCCAAGCTATTCCACTTCCTGACCACTCTGTGACTGAAGAAATACTTCCTAACTTCCCTGTGATTCATCTGAGTCTTCAACTTCCAACTGTGTCCCCTTGTTGCTGTGTCACATCTCTGGAACATTCTGTCTCTGTCCACCTTGTCAATTCCTCTCAGTATTTTATATGTCGTTATCATGTCCTCCAATGTCGTCAGGGACTAGTCGTGTTGCAAACCTTTGCACTTTCTCTAGTTTCTTTACGTGCTTGGCTAGGTGTGGGTTCCAAACTGGAGCTGCGTACTCAGTATAGGCCAAACGTACACAGTGTGCAGGGTTCTGAACGATTCCTTGTTAAGATGTCGAAATGCTGTTCTAGATTTGGTAGGCGCCCGTATGCTGCAGCAGTTATTTCGTTGATGTGCGCCTCAGAATGTGCCTGGTGTTATACTCACCCCAAGATCTTTTTCCTTAGGTGAGGTTTGTAGTCTCTGGCACCCTAGACTGTACTCCGTCTGCGGTCTTCTTTGCCCTTCCTCAATCTTCATGACTTTGCACTTGGTGGGATTGAACTCCAGGAGCCAATTCCTGGACAAGTCCTGCAGCCTGTCCAGATCTCTTTGTAGTTCTGCCCGGTCCTTGTCCGACTGAATCCTTCTCATCAACTTCACATCATCTGCAAACAGGAACACTTCGGAGGTTATTCCTTCCCTCATGTCACTCACAAATACCAGAAACAGCACAGGTCCTAGGACTGACCCCTGTGGAACCCCACTCGTCACAGACGCCCACTCTGACACCTCGCCACGAACCATGACTCGCTGCTCTCTTCCTGGCAGGTATTCCCTGATCCATTGGAGTGCCTTCCCTGTTATCCCTGCCTGGTCCTCCAGCTTTTGCACTAATCTTTTGTGTGGAACCGTGTCAAACGCCTTCTTACAGTCCAAGAAAATGCAGTCTACCCACCCCTCTCTTTCTTGTCTTACTACTGTCACCCTGTCATAGAACTCCAGTAGGTTTGTGACACAGGATTTCCCGTCCCTGAAACCGTGTTGACTGCCATTGATAAGCTCATTCCTTTCTAGGTGCTCCACCACTCTTCTCCTGATAATCTTCTCCATGACTTTGCATACTATACATGTCAGTGACACTGGTCTGTAATTAAGTGCTTCATGTCTGTCTCCTTTTTTAAAGATTGGGACTACATTTGCTGTCTTCCATATCT
The DNA here is from genome assembly GCA_009830355.1 of Cherax destructor. Classification (NCBI taxonomy): domain Eukaryota; kingdom Metazoa; phylum Arthropoda; class Malacostraca; order Decapoda; family Parastacidae; genus Cherax; species Cherax destructor. The sequence goes on along the minus strand of WNWK01007219.1, from coordinate 47,801 downwards.
CAGGTAGTCTCCCTGTGTCGATAGATGTGTTAAATATTGTTGTTAGAGGTACACATAGCGCCTCAACTCCCTCTCTCAGGACCCATGGAGAGATGTGATTCGGCCCCGTCGCCTTTGAGGTATCTAGCTCCTTCCTTCCTTAGCCTGATCACCTGGTAGTTGACTGTTGTTCTCCTCCTGATGTGGCTGTACAACAGTTTCGGGTCAGATTTGGCTTTCCTTGCTATGTCATTCTCGTACTGTCGTTGGGCCTCCCTTCTTACCTGTGCATATTCGTTTCTGGTTCTACGACTGCTCTCCTTATTTTCCTGGGCCATTTGCCTTTTATACTTCTTCCATTCTACAGCGCACTTGGCTTTAGCCTCTCCACATATTTGGGTGAACCAAAAGCTTGTCCTGGCCTTCTTTATGTCTGTTGCCCTTGGGAACAAACCTCTCCTCCGCTTTCTTGCATATTGTTGTCACTTATTCCATTATCTCATTTACTGTTTCCCTGCCAATTCTCTGTCCCACTGGACCTCTTGCAAGAAATTCCTCAAGCCTGTATAGTTCCCTCTCTTGTAGTTTGGCTTCATTCCTTAAAATCCCATTGGCTTTTGATAAGCAGTGCCACTCCTCCACCCTCTGTTCCCTCTGTCTTTCCTCAGGATCTGATATCTAATTGCAAAGGTGGCATTTACCATTCCAGAGAGCTTGGTTTCTGTGAGGGATATGATGTCTGGTGATGCCTCTGGTATTTTTTCGCGCCACTCTTCCCACTTATTCGGTATACAATCAGCGTTGGTGTACCTTACCTACAGTTTCCTCTCCAACACTGTATTGTGGGGGGTTTGTGGGGGTGCGATGGGTTTGTCCTGGCAGGGTGCTATGGGATTCTACTGCATATTGTGGTGTGGGGTTGTGAGTGTGGGGTGTGTATTTGGCTGTGGTGTTCTTCTTAGGGTGGTTCTGTGAGTGTGTACACTGCTCCATTCGACTCTAGTTGTTCTCTACTGACTCAAGCCTTTTCTCTCTTTCTTGTTCCTTTCGTCTCTGTGTCCTGTCTCTCAGCTGTTGTCATTCTGTCCTTCTGTCGCGGTCTAGGAACACCTACCAGTATGTTGTTGGTTCCTTTAGCTGTGGTTTCTCCAGCAGGATCCTGTCCCACACCGTTTCTGTCTCGAAAATCAGTTTGACTGGCCGATTTCTCTCCTTCGAGTACCCTCCCCCTATTCTTTGAAAATTTATTAGCTCATACATGTCCTCATCTCCTGTTTGTTTGAAGATATTTTCAGTCTCTTGTTTTTCTTTCTGCCGCTTTTCATCATACATCTTCCTTTCACTCTCCTAAAGCCCGTATATGAAGATTTACCTCTCTCTCTCCTCCTCCCATTGTTTTATCCTCCGTGTCTCTGGCTCCCGTTTATACATAGCCATCGCCTCCTTTATTAGCTCCAGTATCTTCTGGTGGCCTGTCACCTCCGCCAGCGCCCCCCTCACATACTGGTGTCCCTGTGGCCAACAGTGTGCCCGCATCGTTCCTACACTTTTCCTGGTTACCTGTTACGGCCTCAATGTAAGTTTTTCTCCTTTTTTCCTTTGAACCCCTCGCTTAAAATTGGGGTACCTGTTCCAGATGCCATAGCCCCTTTAGTTGTTGGTCCTATATCTCGCTCCAGCATTTTTACTTCGTCTTCTAGGGCCCATATCTTGGCTTCTGCAGCTTAAGGTCGTGATTTCCTCTTCATCTGTGTGTGTGTGTGTGTATGTGTGTGTGTGTGTATGTGTGTGTGTGTGTGTATGTGTGTGTGTGTGTGTGTGTGTGTGTGTGTGTGTGTGTGTGTGTGTGTGTGTATGTGCAGTGTGTGTGTGTGTGTGTGTTGTGTGTGCGCGCGCACGTGTGCCCATATGTAAACGTGTGTCAAAGTTCTTGTTTTTGTTAACAAAATTGGATACATCTGCAATGTTCTGCTACTCTATTCTATACAATAGTTACACAGTGGGAATTAAAGCTAATTCTGTTAACCTAGTACTTTCCATTACTCAATGGGATTCATACACAATTTAAAATCTATTGTTATGGATAAGGGCAGAGTATGAATGTTGTTGAGAATTATCAAATTGCTCGTTTAGTATTGCGGTGAGAAGTAAACCTTGCAACAAGAATGCTGAAACACAATGCTGTTAAATATGCCTGCAATCACAATTAGGTGAGCACACACACACACGGGGCCAGGAGCTATGAATCGACCCCTGCAACCACAACTAGGTGAGTACACACACACACACAGCACACATATATATATATATATATATATATATATATATATATATATATATATATATATATATATATATATATATATATATACACACACACACGGAGTATACAACTTTAAACAGGTGAATGCTATTATTTATGTGTTGAATAATATCGTAAGAAGTAGCTACTATAATGTTTTATTAAAGAACACCTTAGTTAGTGGAGTATTATTTTAAATTATAAACTATACAAATTACCAGTATTCTCTGACATTATGTAGACTTCGTTCATCAAAATTACTTGAGTAAATATGGTCTGTTGTTTATGATTACTGACCTGTTATCAATAATAATACTTTTATCACAATATATTCGTTTACCTTTTTAAATAATTTTTGTTTTCGTAATACTGGATATAATATCTGAATGGTAATTAATTCATGTATGTATTCATAAATCTTTCTCTATTTTGCTGCACAGAAAGTATCGGTAATTAATTTTGTCAACCACTTATTGTAGTCGTTACAAGCTGAGCTAATTCACTCATGAAAATAGCCGTTACTCTGTACTCTGAGGTCAAAGGTCACCAGTGGTCATTCTGTCCAACGTGGTATGTAACATTACAGCGTAGTGTTACAGAGCACCACAGCTTGCCCCTGTAGTGTTACAGACCACCATTTCCCCTCTAGTGTTACAGAGCACCATAGCTTGCCCCTGTAGTGTTACAGACCACCATTTCCCCTCTAGTGTTACAGAGCACCACAGCTTGCCCCTGTAGTGTTACAGAGCACCACAACATGCCCCTGTAGTGTTACAGAGCACCACAGCTTGCCCCTGTAGTGTTACAGAGCACCACAACATGCCCCTGTAGTGTTACAGAGCACCACAGCTTGCCCCTGTAGTGTTACAGAGCACCACAGCTTGCCCCTGTAGTATTACAGAATACCACAGCTTGCCCCTGTAGTGTTACAGAGCACCATAGCTTGCCCCTGTAGTATTACAGAGCACCACAGCTTGCCCCTGTAGTGTTACAGAGCACCACAGCTTGCCCCTGTAGTGTTACAGAGCACCATAGCTTGCCCCTGTAGTATTACAGAGCACCACAGCTTGCCCCTGTAGTGTTACAGAGCACCACAGCTTGCCCCTGTAGTGTTACAGAGCACCATAGCTTGCCCTTGTAGTGTTACAGAGCACCACAGCTTGCCCTTGTAGTGTTACAGAGCACCACAGCTTGCCCTTGTAGTGTTACAGAGCACCACAGCTTGCCCCTGTAGTGTTACAGAGCACCACAGCTTGCCCCTGTAGTGTTACAGAGCACCACAGCTTGCCTTTGTAGTGTTACAGAGCACCATAGCTTGCCCTGTAGTGTTACAGAGCACCACAGCTTGCCCCTGTAGTGTTACAGAGCACCACAGCTTGCCCTGTAGTGTTACAGAGCACCACAGCTTGCCCCTGTAGTGTTACAGAGCACCACAGCTTGCCCCTGTAGTGTTACAGAGCACCACAGCTTGCCCCTGTAGTGTTACAGAGCACCACAGCTTGCCCCTGTAGTGTTACAGAGCACCACAGCTTGCCCCTGTAGTGTTACAAAGCACCATAGCTTGCCCCTGTAGTGTTTTGTATCTGAGGTCAAAGTGTTGATGGGTTTGGGAGTGTGAGGTGGGTGCAGTTGGTGAGGAGGAAAAGTTCACCAGCTGTGAGAAGGAGAGTGGCAGCCACTACAAGAGGCAGGTGGTTCACAGTAAAGGGAGAAACATCAAAATTAATAAGGTTAAATAAAAGAAAGGATCTGAAAATAGCAAATTCCTTCCCAATTTTCCAGGACGAGTGTACTTTAGTAGTCAATGAGGTTAAAGGTACCACTAATTCTACTGTTAATTAAGATAATTAAGATCCTTGTGGTCGGTGACACACACACACACACACACACACACACACACACACACACACACACACTCACACTCACATTCACACACACACACACACATACACACACACACAGAGGAAGGTGAGACAGAGGGTGTGTTTCCCAGGAGCTGGTGTTGGTGACGTAATCAATAGGTTGGATAATATCATGTCAGGTAATGAGAACAAGCCCTTTATCCATCTCAGTGGGCAATGAATGGATGTCTAGGGCACTTGCTGTAAATTTCTGGCTAAAGCGTACTGCAAGTAACTTGCCAGCCCATTCATTGACAACTGGGACAGTTTTCATGGCAAACATGATATGTATGTAAGGGATGGGGTACATCTCTCTGATGCAAGAGTGGTAGTGTTAGCCAACTCGATTGAGGGGGCGTTGCTGACTTGTCTAGGACTTTAAAGTGATAGAAGACTGAAGTATGTGTATGTGTGGGAAACAAAAAGGGTGCAGCACGGGGGTTGAAAACAGCGGATATTACCAGGATACCTCAGGTATGTGTTTAAAAGACATTACCATAGTTACTAATAAAGATAATGGAACTGGTCAGCAAACAAGGAGAGACAGTAGAGGGTAGCAAGTGACTAGCTCCCTTAAGGTTTACTATACTAATAGTAGAAGTGTAAGATATAAGGTAAATGAGCTAAGATTAATTGCATGTGCAGGAAGCACAGATATTATTGCTATACAAGAGAAATGCCTTCTGAATGCGGCATTAAAGGCTATAAACTATTCCACATTGATAGGGTCAACAGGAAGGGTGGTGGAGTGGCGGTGTACTTAAGAAATCATTTAAATTGTTGCGTTAGATAAGCGTCGACCACAGAATCTGTCTGGTTACAGTTTCTCGAGGGTCGTGTAAAACTAACCTTGGGTGTAATTGACAGCCCCCCTCCCCCCAAACCTTAATAGGAAGTGCCGTAAACTTCTATGGAATGAAATTCATATGGCATGTAAATACGAAAATGTTGTGTTAATGGGAGATTTTAACTTTAGACAAATTGATTGGAGCAATTTGACAGGAAATCTTGATCCTTGCGACTTTCTTGATACTATTCAGGGCTGCTTTTTTTAAAACAGTTTGTGACAAAACCTACTAGAGGAAATAACCTGCTTGAGGTGGTTCTTGCCAACAAGGAATCACTAATTAATAATCTTGAAGTTAAGGATGAGCTTGGGGAAAGCGATCACACATCTCTCAGTTTCAATATATCATGGAATTACCCTATTAACTACAATCAAGTTTCTGTCCTTGACTTCCGCTTGGCCGATTTTACAGGAGTGAGGCTACCTGGGTGGGTTGAACTGGCCTGACCTGACTATGGGTCAGGTAGGTGGTGATGGTTGCCGATATAACATTTTTCAGAGCATAGTTCTAGCTGCTCAGACAACTTATGTTCCAAACAGGGAAATTAGATCAAACAAAAATTATCCTAAAGGTTAAACAATAGATTAAAACATCTCATTTAAAAGAGAGGAATTTACTGGAGAAAGACAGTTAAGATATCAATATATTCAATTAAAGCAAGAAACAAAAAGGGAATAAGGAAGCAAAATGAGATTATATGGTTAAAGTCGCAAGGGATTCGAAGATTAACCCAAAAGGGAATTTCAGGTATATACATGTAGAAGTAAGATTAGAGACAAGATAGGCCCGCTCAAAAGTCACTCAGGTCAGCTCACCGACAGTGATCAAGAAATATGAAGAATTTTTAATAATTATTTCCTTTCAGTTTTTACACAGGAAAATACCAGTAAAATTCTAGAAATTATAAATTATGTAGAACAGGACGAAAATCAGTTATGCACCATGCAAGTCACTAGTGACATGGTTCTCAGACAAGCAGATAAATTAAAACCTAACAAATCCCAGGCACTGATGAACTGTTCGCAAGGGTTTTAAAGAAATGTAAGGAGGAACTTAGTGAACCTTTGGCTAATCATTTCAACATATCAAACTGGCATAGTTTCAGACAAGTGGAAAATTGCAAATGTAATACCTATCTACAAAGCACAATATCCTTAGATTCGAAATATATACAAATAAGCCTAACCTCCATAGTGGGAAAATTGATGGAATATATAATTGCGAACGCTATTCGAAGCCACCTTGAAAGACATAAATTGATTAAAGAATCTCAGCACGGTTTTACAAAGGGGCGTTCCTGCCTTACGAATTTACCTACTTTTTTCACTAAGGTTTTTGAGGAGGAAGTTCATAGTAATGAATATGATATTATGTATATGGACTTCAGTAAGCCTTTTGATAGAATTCAACATCGGAGGCTATTGAGAAAGTTGAAGCAAACGGACTAGGATAATTTTTTTACTGGAGAAAGTCGTGGTTGACAGATAGGCAACAGATGGTTTGCATAAATGGGGAGAAATCAGAGTGGGAATGCGTCACAAGCAGTGTTCCACAGGGGTCAGTATTGGGCCCCTTGTTGTTCACAATTTACATAAACAACATAGATGAGGGTATAAATAGCGACATAAGCAAGTTTGCCGATGACATTAAAATAGGTCGTCGAATTCATTCTGACGAGGACATTAGAGAACTCCAGGAAGATCTGAATAGACTGATGCAGTGGTCGGAGAAGTGGTTCATGCAGTTTAACATATATAAATGCAAAGTTCTAAATGTTGCAAAGAAAAATAATCATAACACTAAATAATGTAGGTCTTAATATCAATGGTTTAGGAGTTCCGGTTAGCAGTAATCTGAAACCAAGACGACAGTACGTAAGTGTTCGAAAGTGTACGTAAGTGTTCGTAAGTGTTCGTAATAAAGCGAATATAATTCCTGGCTTCACATCAACAAGTATTAGTAACAGAGTTCTCAGGTTGATCTTCAACTTTAAAAAACATAAGTAAAAAGACACAAGTGCAACTAATGTGATATTTTATTGTGGCAATGTTTCGCTCTCCAGGAATTTTGCCAAGGTAACAGCTTGCCAAAGCTCCTGGAGAGCGAAACGTTGCCACAATAAAATGTCACATTAGTTGCACTTGTGTCTTTTTACTAAACATATTGTCAGTAATTATACCAACATTAATAGAACTCTATATAGTATCTTTGGTTAGATCTCATGTAGATTATGCTGCACAGTTCTGGTCACCGTATTACAGAATGGATATAAATGCACTGGAAAACGTACAGTGGAGCATGACAAAGTTGATCCTAAGTATCAGAAACCTTTCCTATGAGAATAGACTGAGGGCCCTGAATATGCACTCTCTAGAAAGGCGTACTGCACTGTATGACCCTTGTAGGTGTAGCACTTCTTTTTTTATAATAATAATAATAATAATAATAATAATAATAATAATAATAATAATAATAATAATAATAATAATAGAAAGAAGTAGAATAGAGGGGATATGATTAAGGTGTATAAATGCAAAAACCTGAATAAATAAAGGTGAGGTAAATAACGTTCTAAGAATATCTAAGGATTCAGAAAGGATATAGGAAAGCACTTGTTTGGTAACAGAGTTGTGAATAAGTGGAACAAACTCCCGGGTAATGTCATTGAAGCTAAAACGTTGTATAGTTTTAAAAATAGGTTAGACAAATACATGAGTGGGTGTGGGTGGGTGTGAGTTGGACCTGACCTGCTTGTGCTAATAGGTCTGATGCAGTGATCCTTCTTTCCTAAGTGTATGTGACTTGGACCTGACTAGCTTAGGTTTAGTTGACTTGGACATGCCTAGCATGGGCCAGTAGGCCTGCTTCAGTGCTGCTGCTTTATGTTCTCTGTTTACTACGGTTGAGTTGCCTGATATTATTTCTGCTCAGGAGAGACTGTCCAAGAACTTTTTTCCACAACTGTACAAACCTCGACAAAGAATCAGAAAAAAATATTTTCTTACTACAAACGAAATCGTTTACGAGATCATAATTCTGAGTGTTAGTAATCAGTTAATTGTAGACTACTGTGCATCCCTAAACTGACATTTAATATTATTTGTACATACAGTGGAGGGGAAGGAGAGCTAAACTCATAGGGGGTCTTTGAACGTCTAGGTGATTGAGAGGAAGTCATATATAATTGTTTGGATAAAGAGACCCCTCACTGGCATCAAGGAACATACCTTGATAAGCCTATACTGACAAAGGTTCTTGTTCAAGTTCTTTGGTGTGAATTATGTTAGTTCTTTAACATTTTTTTTCTTTAGGAAAAAATACCCATTAACAGCTTTGTTGCCATTGATTTACTCTTAAATCTTTGAAATGTTTTGCCATTACTTTGTGTTTATAGATACTGTGCATCCATTTTTAAGAAACAGCAAAAAGGAAGCAGCAGTAATTGACTAAAATTGTAATGAATGATCTATTAAACCCTGCTAAATTAAATAAAGATTGCTATGCGTCTACACTCAGAAACTAAGGAAAAATTTAAAGATAGTTAATTTTACTTTATATGTGGCATTTCTTATTTGACAAACTAAACGAGCCAAGATCTTGATTTCGGTATTCAAAAATTTACAGTAAGAAAACATGGCTTTGTGAATTTAAGTTCCTTCTTTATATTTATCAGACAAGCTGAAACGTCCAGAGACAGGTGTCCCTCGTATCCTATATCCCTAGTCCCCTTTACCACATTTCAGGCAAGCGGTTTAGCAGCTGTACCTCAACTACTCCAAGAGGTAAGACCTTCAATTCAACACTTTCAAGAAGCCTAACTGTAGCTGATCATCTTCCCATGGCCAGGATTTGTTATTGCACACAGTAAAACATTGTCAAAAACAGAGGAAATAAGGTTTCTTGACACCTATTGTAATTGTCAGATACGAGTATTTTCTCTTTTCTTCCTTTTTATACATAGGGCCTCATGAGACCTGATCGTTCAAATTGTAACAAACTTGCCCATCAATATAACACCATACCTAGTCATCAAGGCCAAATATATCTGGGTTTCATGACCACAGAAGCCTTGCTTAAAATTACATAAGATAAGGTTTGCTAATCTTAGAAGATGTGGTAGTTAAAAGCAAACAATATATAAACGTCAAGATAACAATTAACATAGAAACTATAACCAAATTGTATATGGTGACCAATATAACACTAGGACCAGTCATCAAGATCATACAAGACATGGACGACAAGATAGAGCCTAGTTTATTAATTAAGATCACTCATGATTTGATGATAAAGTACAGTACACCTAGTCAGCATGACTACACTTGACTTGGTCGTCTGGACTACCCCCAGATAGAGTCACGAACCCTTTAGTACAATGATTACAGTCTGACTGGTAAGACAGCCGTAGTTCTTCCTTGGACTGCCAAAGAGTCAACAAATACCAGTTTTGCGTCTTTCAACTGACGTTGGATCACCATCTTGCTGTGGCTAAGTTTAGGTAGTTTGTACTCAGATGAAAGTCCACTCTTCTCCAGGACATCTGATATTATTCCCACTGGGTTTTATCAGCATCTGTATGGACCAAGACTGTTTATGTATTTTCTTCTTAGTTTCAATGTGCTTTCATATCTGATCAATAACTTGGAACGAATTAGAATGTATATTAGAAGAAATGTGCTTTCTTGATGCTTCAGACTATTCAAGAGACGGTAGACAAAACATATGCAAAAGACACACAGAGGTAAACAAGTTAAATGACAAATCGGTTGTTTAAGAACATATGCACAACATTTTTAATTGCAAGCAAGCTGCAGGTTGCAAGATCTTGTGAAAAATTGTGAAATGAAAACATCAGCCTGAAATCCTTGACAAAGGAAATGTGAAGACTGCAAGTTCATAAATCTTAAGGGAGATCTGTCACAAGAATGTAGAACTAAAACCAAGAAAAACATAAGATATGCTAAACAAATAATAACAATGTGTATAGAGGAAGAAAAGAGTACTATTTTTACGACCCGATAAATGTGATTCCACATTTTATGGTAACAATTAGTGTTCTTAAAATATATAAAATAGACTGAAACAGCCAGAAAAAGTACTGAGGCAAATAAAAATTAAAACATGTTTTATACAGACATAGTACATATGATCAACTCAAAATGCTGCTGTAACAAAGAATTTTTTTAAACCAAAAGCAGCTAAAAATATCATAGGAGGAGGAGCATATAGCAAAGAATGATGCACTTGGAAGAAATTGGTACCAAAATTCAAATTCAAAATAAAAACATTATTGAAAAGCTAGTTACGAAAAAAAAAAAAAAAAAAAAAAAAAAAAAGAGACGAATGATTTAAAATTGCAAATACTTGACACAAAACTTTTAATTACTCATGAAAGTGATGAATTTAACAAACTAAAATATGAGCTGCTTAATTTAATAAAAATTACTTTTACAGAAAATTAAAAAAAAAATACATAAATTATTATAATAAAAAAACCGATTAGCTTACGTTTAACGCTGGAACTGGAATCAAATTATCAACTTTCTCAGTGTAATGATAGAAGCAACTCAAGGGACAAGCGGTAGTTAATTAAAAAAAAAAATTCTCAGTATAGTTTTCTAAAATGAAATTTTACGACTAATTATGTTCCGGTAGAGATATTTTATTTACAACATATCACTTAGTTGTCCAGTAACGACAACACAAACACGAAAACACTATCCTAGAGAAACAAAATTCAACAATAAACCTGCTGAGAACTTATAATAATATGCATGAACAAGAACTCTGCAACTCACAAAAAAATGGAATTAGAAATTCCAAACATGGTAAATAAAGTATAGTATAAAGATTAATTTAACTGGACATCATGTTATAAAGTAAAAAATAGAAAACACTTGGAACTAATACATATACTCAAAGAATTTCAACAAAAGCTTAACTGAGATTTATATAAGCTAAATATAAAGACTAATATATGGAGAGATAAAGAAAATAACTGGTAAAGGAAAGGAAAAAAAATGTAGAAGAATGCTGGAATCGATCTTATTTTTAAGATCATTTACCTCAGTTTAAAATGAAAGATGAAAAGTCAACGACAACAAAGTTGAATCAGACACAAAAATGAGCGAGATACTAAATATAATTTTTCAGACTGTATTTAGAAAAATATACATTTCATACACATTTTAAAAACATAAAATAAATTTATCAGGCACCTATATAAAACAAGGAAATGCAACAGACAATAAGACCTCAGAATACTGTTTAAAAATAGTTATACCTTAGAGGGTAATAGCCACAAACTTTTATTCTAAGCCATTCTTAGCGATTCTTCCAGCAGCGTACAGCTGAGGTGCCCTGACCGCTGCACGAGAGGTCAATACTCACGTCCTTGAGGCCAAGGTTCTTGACCTGACAGGGAAGACGGGCGCGGTGACCCAGGACGGCGGTGACGTTGCTGGGCACATTGCCGAAAACTGCCGAAGTGTGACTGTTGGCCCGACCCCAGGTGATGCTGTGCTGTTGGCCGCCCCGGTCGTAGCGCCCTAGGGAAGATATACACCAAAGTTACACATGTCAGGATGTTGTCCCCGAGGAGGGTCTTATAAAACAAAAGCTCATTCGAGAAAAAACATTTAGATTTACCACTCTGATAAGTGAAATATTACAGCCGTAGAGAGCAGAAGTAATTACAGTTCCAGTCGGTGACATCCAGATTTTTTTCTACATACAGACATAATACCTGAATAGGCTTCTGCTTCCTGTATTCAAATTATTTCATTCATTAAGTTATAGTTTCAGAAATGTGTTATTCTTTAATGATAAATTCTTCTGCCAGAAAAGTAAGTGAAGTATGAGCAGCTCCTCTTGCTCACACTCTTCATAGCTTTATACAGAACCTGATAAATTAACACGAGCCAGATGTCAAGACAAAAATGTTCTTGACATTTTTAGCGCCTGTAAAGAGGAATGAGGGCAGTTTCCTGCCTTCCTGGAAAAATGTAAATAATTTAGTTCCTTGTATTAAATTTAGAGGAGAGTGAGAGAATGACGGTATATTACCATCTCTGGATAACTTAATAAATTAAAGGTAATCCACTATTAGAATTTACTATTCACTCAACCTGCATTTTTTCTAGATACTTTCTGGTCAGATTAAGAGAAGTCTAGCCACAGGATATTTTATATTTTTCTTTGTTGTGTCTTTTTTGCTTCGTCACAGCAGCTCTTTTTAAATAATCCACGAAGAATGTGTATCATCTGTACGTCTGAGTTTAATAATTAATGGAAGTGTTATTTTTTATTTATCTTCATTTCCTAACATATTATTTACGATCACCATCATCATGATCGCTATTCACATTGCTTTCAACTTTTCTTCTAATTTTCTTAATTTTTGCATTACGGTGGATAACTTTTATGAACATTGTTTTTTCTTCTGTGTTTCCAGATCATCACAGTAAAATGACATTTCAATGTGATGAAAAACAAGAGAGTCGTCGAAAGCAACTTGTGATGAAGTCAGTGTGCTTGTGAGGTCTACCTAATCAGCCACACCTGCCCTTCGTAAATAGCTGTCAGACACGCCTCTCGACTTAAGTCTCAGGTCTTTTGTCTTTTGGACTAGCGTCAGGTTTCGGCGTCAGGTCAAAGCACGTGGTGCACTCCTCATTGGCGGGATGCTTGGAGGACTATATAAGGCCGAGGAAACAACTAGAGAGGGACATTCGGGCAGAGCTCTGGGCACGAGATTTTGGCAGAGCTGCTGCCTGTGTGCAGATCTCTTGCAGAAGGGTGCTAGAGTCTCTCTGGAGGAGACTGTTGGAGACACTGGGCAGAGTACTGGCTTGGAGCAGTGCTCGTGTAGGTCTTGGGACCTGTGACTGAGTTCCTGCGGTGAACTGTCCTCTGAACTATATTGTAAGTTATATTCTGTTTCATCAGTTGATTGTATTCCCTGTCTCCCTGCTTATATGTACAATCCACATTTATCTAAACCCAATAGTATTCTCCTGTTCCCAAATGTATTATTGTACAAGGACTTAATAATAAACTGTGTTTGAGTGGAATTGTAATATTCATTGTCCCCGTTATATTCTTATTATTCTTATATTTTATTTTAAGTACAGAGAGGGTGAGTAAGTGTTAGGTGGTAATGAGAGGTGATGGTGTAGTTGCCAGTGACCTCACATGACCTCCGCTCCTTACTCGACTCACCTCTCCTGCCTACTCACTCCATCCCCTTACTCCCATATTCCCCAATTATCCCCTATATTCCTTACCACCATACATGACAAACTGACTGAATAATAAGATGAATATCACAGGAAAGTACATTGTGATTTAGATGATAAAATCGCTGTAAATATAAAAAGGTGATATTGTGTAGGAACTTTTGAGCCAAGTGAGAGAGTAATTGTGGTAGGAGACCTAAATGCTAAAGTAGGAGAAGCGTTTATAGAGGGTGTGGTAGGTAAGTTTGTGGTGCCAGGTGTAAATGATAATGGGGAGCATTTGATTGAACTGTGTATAGAAAGGGGTTGGTTATAGGTAATACATATTTTAAGAAAAAGAGGATAAATAAGTATACAAGATATGATGTAGGGCGAAATGACAGTAGTTTGTTGGACTACGTATTGGTAGATAAAAGACTGTTGGGTAGACTTCAGGATGTACATGTTTAAAGATATATCAGATCACTTTTTAGTGACTTTTTAGGACTTGACGTGCTGTTGGAGTGTAAGCAAGGTAACATTTGTGAAGGTATTCAGGGAAACCGGCAGGCCGGACATGATTCCTGGAGATGGGAAGTACAGTGTCGGCACTCTGAAGGAGGGGTGTTAATGTTGCAGTTTTGTAGCTGTAGTGTAAACATGCCTCTGGCAAGACAGTGATGGAGTGAGTGACGATGAAAGTGTTTCTTTGTCAGGCCACCCTGCGTTGGTGGAAAACGGCCTATGTGTTTAAAAAAAAAAATCATTACCAATACCAGATGCGTTTCCAAGAAGTACATCCGACAGAACTGTTCCTCCGGTCAGTTAGGATGGAACATCACCAGAGGCTGGGGGAAGATGAAGGACTGAATGCCATGACTAGAGAATTCACTGTTCAACAAAGAATCCATGTCGAGTAGAAATCAGGGTAGCAAAAGCTGAAGTATAGATTGACAATATACTCTTTAATGACCTCGCTAGAGAGGCTAATGACTTTAGAGCATCTGACATGTAAACCTTTATAAATTCTCAGCCGGAAATGGCTCAGTTTGGCTCCACTAATCTCATTAGAGATCAGGCAAACAGAAACTTTCTAGGCATATTATTATATTCACAAAAATGCGTTGTACCGTTGAGAGACAAAGAGCGAAGAGCTGATATCAGGGAAGGGAACCATGAAAGGTATGTTCATGTGATAAAGTTAAGAAATCAAAGGGAGAATCTGCTGTGGAAGTAGTTTTCAAAGAGCATTGAGAAAGTTTTTGAAAATTACTTCAACACATAAACAGAACAGTACTCGAAATTTTATTTTTTCAAGGCAAGATAATTCTCTCAAAGACAGACCAGTCTTCTACTATGATTATGATTATGGTTGAGAAAATGCGCCAAACCCATATAGGTTTAAAAAGCCCAGCAAGGCTGACGGAAGCCATCCGTAAAAGTTGTGCGAAGAGTATTTTATGAGCTAACAAGGAAAGTAAACGTTGGAACATTTAATTAAAAAACACGAACAAGAAGAGCGTTTGCTTCGAAAGTAGATCTTTCTGAAAAAAGAGAATGCAAATTGAGGGCCTCCTGGCACTGAAAAAGAGACAGGAAATGCACTTTAAGTGCTCTTTGATTAATGATAGGATCAATCAAAAGGTGTTTGATGGTCAAGACCGAGGGTTCGAACCCAACCCGTGGTAGAGTCAAGAGAGTTTAGATAAGACCCTTTTGGGGTGAGCGGGGAAGTGGGGATAGGGGAAGAATAGTTTGGTGAGAGGAAGTGATAGTACCAGAGCTTAACCCAGTAGGTAGAGGAACGTGGTACTGGTGACTGGTGCCGAGAAGAGGACAGATAAGTCATACGGACTGGGTGAACGCCGAAGCACTCATACACACTGTGAGAAATCCACTGGTGATGTAAAGGGTTATGGGGTGGAGGGAGGGGTTAACAGTTGGTCTTCTAAGGTCCACACCTGTTAAGACAGGCTAGCACTACAGTATGTGTGTCTTGTGTGACCAGCACTCAGTCACACGAGAATCGTCTATCAAACTCAACAGCGATGAAAAGAAGTCGACTAAGGATTCCTCTGTAGTTTGATCAATAACAGTTAGTTCTTCTCTAACATTAATGGTATACAATTCAGACAAGCTGATGTATATGACACTTGTGCAAAACTTGAGTAATTGTATTACCGAAACGTGATAGCTGGTCTGCAGGCTTTTTCATACGAATACTTGTCCTTGAAGAGTTGATAGGTGATTGAAGGTGTTCAATCCGTTAGTCTTAATCGATCTAAAAGAGATGTATAAGGAAGGAGTTTATCACACTGGAGCTAGACAAGAAATACAGCGGTTAAAGACAGCATCACATTAAGCAAGACCTACTAGTGGAAGTAGGACATGCCTAGCAATACAACTGTAGAAGAAATCTGCTGTATCAAGATTCCTTGATGTTAGTGTCGGAAAAGTACCCATATTAATGTTAAATGATACAGACAAGATAATGAGTGTAACATGTGCAGCACTTGGCAATAATTATTACCGAAACATTTTGCCTTCCCAGCAAGCGTTTGCAACCTCATAGAGCGGTAACTTTCACACAGAAGACTGTGGAAAACGTGGTGAGGAAATTTTAAGGTATTCAGTACCTTAGTCTTGAGAGGTGTTCAGTCTCATAGCCCTGATCCATCCCAATCACAAGCATAAGGTTGGAGTGTCATATACTGAAGCTGTGGGAGAGATGCACCAGATGGAGACATCACAAGGGGCAACCAGACCCACCGGGTCAAGCAGATGAAATATGTCTTTCCAATAAGTTGGGCAAGAAGTTAGTAATAGAGGTGAACAGGAATTCTCTGTTCTAATATTCCATGGTTTTGCTGCCTTAGATAATTGTCATACACTAACGTTATGAGATACCAATATATTGATAAATAAAACACATGTTCAGAACTTGGGTAACTTTGTTAAGTAAAAGGACACAAATGCAACTAATGTGACATTTTTTTGTGGCAACGTTTCGCTCTCCAGGAGCTTTTTCAAGCAGTTACAAGCGATACATGGACACAGAGGGTATATACATACTCTCAAAGTGAGGTGTAATACTAGTGGTGGTAGAAGTAGTAGTGATATAAGTTGTAGTAGTAGTAGTAATACAATAAGATAGAACAATCAACTTGCACATGAGTAAACAATTACTTGGGTAGTGTAAAAATAGGTTAGACAAATACTGCGACAGAATTTATGTAGGAGAAGCAGCAAGAAACCTCGAAACACGCCTCAATGAACACATTAATGCATGCAGGAACGATAACCTGAACAACGCCTGCGTACAACACCGAAATTCCAACAATCATCTCATGAAATTCAAAGACGCCCGACTAGTAATAAAAGAAACTAATTTCCGCAGACGCAAATGCCTTGAATCAGCACTTATCGCTGTTTCTAACACAATTAAACAAAACAAAGGCAGCTTCACCATCTCTGAAGTCTTAGCAAGAATCCTCCTGAAAACAGTAAACCCTACCATCACATAGTCTCTCCTGCTTATTCTACACAAGCACATCGTATATGTGGAACACTGCTGCAGGCCTTTTCTATTCCATCCTCCGGCAGAAGTATTTGTCTAACCTATTTTTACACTATCCAAGTAATTGTTTACGCATGTGCAAGTTGATTGTTCTACCTTATTGTATTACTACTACTACTACAACTTATATCACTACTACTTCTACCACCACTAGTATTATACCTCACTTTGAGAGTATATATATATACCCTCTGTGTCCATGTATCGCTTGTAACGGCTTGAAAAAGCTCCTGGAGAGCGAAACGTTGCCACAATAAAATGTCACATTAGTTGCATTTGTGTCCTTTTACTTAACATATTGTCGGTAATTCTACCAATATATATACATTGGGTAACTTTATTGTGGAAACGTTACCCAGTGCAGCGGTTATTATCAGTCGAATACAGAAGCCACTTATATAATGTAAAAAGTATAAGTGAGTAGGCACTTTTAAGGTTTGATAGAGGTTCAATTCCTTAGCCTTGAAGAGTGATAGAAGTTCAATTACTTAGCCTTGAAGAGTGATATAGGTTCAATTACTTAGCCTTGATAGGAGGCATCCTGTACCTTACCCTTGTTCGTTGTAACTGTTGGCCCAGCTTACTGGCATGAAATATTTCCACTAGTGATTTCCGTCAACCTATGATACCGTCTCTAATTGCTGTTCCTCTTCTCTAAGTCTGGTATATTGCCTAAGTCAGTCCTAAGCAACTGAATACATTCAACCAAGACTAAAGCACTTTAAGGTATTCCTTTAAGGTATACCTCTCCACTTTTCTTTTTTCAGTCTCCAGTATAAAAGTCTCTTATGTATTCAAGAGAGAAAGCTTCTTTTGCAAGCCAAACCCAACTGCGGCCCATTTGTCTTATATATTTAAGAGTGGCTTAACGCTGACCATGCCTTCTAAAAAAAAATAGTAAGTGTTGTTTTGCACTGCTTGTATATTGTCCATGTTAGCAAGTTTTGATGACTTTCCGGTTTCCTTCGTGGTGTCTTTCTCTTCAAGATTATTGATGCTGACTTGGCCTTTCTTTTCCTTTTTATTCTGTCCACGCAGCTGCATGATCAGATTTAAAAAATATTCATTTTTTGTGCGTGTGCGTGCGTGCATGTGTGTGTGTGTGTGTACTCACCTAAATGTCCTCACCTAATTGTGGTTGCAGGGCTCGAGTCATAGCCCTTGGTCCCCGCCTCTTCACTGATTGCTCCTGGGTCCTCTCTCTCCCTGCTCCATGAGCTTTATCAAACCTCATCTTAAAACTATGTATGGTTCCTGCCTCCACTACGTCACTTTCTAGTCTATTCCACTTCCTGACAACTCTATGACTGAAGAAATACTGCCTAACATCCCTTTGACTCAGAGAAGTGTCCCATCTCTGGAACATCCTGCCATTGTCCACCTTGTCAATTCCTCGCAGTATTTTATATGTCGTTAACATGTCTCCTCTGACCCTCCTGTTCTCCAGTGTCGTCAAGCCGATTTGCCTTAACCTTTCTTCGTTGGACAATCCCCTTAGCTCTGGGACTAGTCTTGTTCTAAACCTTTGCACTTTCTCTAATTTCTTGACGTGCTTGACCAGGTGTGGGTTCCAAACTGGTGCTGCATACTCCAGTATGGGCCTGACGTATATGGTGTACATAGTCTTGAACGATTCCTTACTGAGGTATCGGAACGCTATTCTTAGGTTTGCCAGCCGCCCGTATGCTGCAGCAGTTATCTGACTGATGTGTGCCTCAGGTGATGTGCTCGGTATTATACTCACCCCAAGATCTTTTTTCTTGAGTGAGGTTTGCAGTCAGGAATGTGGTGCGGCGTGTGGCGGCAGCCACACGCCGCAGAGGTTCCTAGCAACGCTGTGATGGCCTAGCAAGGACCCAAATAACACTAAGATACGTGGGCACCCAGAACGATATCACTCATCTGCAGAAATCACCCAAAATGCGCTATATAACCAACTGAAGACTTGTGTTACCATCATCTACCAAATGTCAATGGCCAGGGGACAGAGCAGCAAGAGAAGGTCCAGTAATCAACCAGGGACTCCCAGCAACACAGGTGAGAGAAGCAATACTACACGGAAAACGTCTCTTACTGCCAGCCAGGACACAACCCTCACCACCCAGTACCACCATCAACACAACACTCGCCTGTCAACAACAACAAATATGGCCACCGCCACAAGCATCCAAAATAATTCCTTCTCTGAATTTGAGGATTTGAACATTAAATACCCAGAAATAGCCGAACTCATCAGGAAGCAAAGCTAAAAAATGAGCATGTTAACTCGGGAAATGGATGAACTTAAAAAGTCCAATGATATGGTAACCCGGGAAGTTAAGGACTTGCGAGCCACCAACACATAGAAAATAATCAAACAGCACTGAACCAACTAACCAACACCCACACCAAGTCAGAGGACTCCATCAACCTCCTAAAAGAACGAGTGACCCACCTGACCACCAACATCAAGAATGAAAGAGAAAGAGTGGACTTACAACTTACAATTTCCAAGACCACTTCGACCAACAACAATTATCTGACTCAGTTGTAGTGAACAGCAAACATCTTCCAGCAACTATAACTCAGTAAACATGTAAACAAACCACTTCGAAACTTATCAAAGACCATCTTCTTCAAACATACCAAGTGATGACATAAAGGAGTGTAAAGTGATAGGATACCAAACTGGAAAGAAATCAGTAATACTAAAATTCAACTGTAGCTCTCAAAGAAATAATCTAAATACTTCTATTACTGTGAAAAGTGAGAAGTATGTAAACGAATACCTCACCAAACTACGGCAAAATCTCCTCTATAGACTAAGAAAGTTATGGCATGGCAGGAAAATTCACCAGTGCTTTGCGAGAGATGGAAAAATTGCTGTTAAAAAAGAGCCAACAGGAAAGAGATATACTATTTCTACTGAACACGAACTGAAAAAGTTCCTCAGAGACTCCGGCTTCACTGAACTGGAATAAAATGCAGTTTGTACCCACTTACCGTGAATACTGTTATGAAACCCCAATTCTTTATCAATTTAATCACTACAAACCCTAGTATTCTTTTCAATTTGTCAATCTGACAGCAGTAAATTGTCAAAATTTGCTCAAACACTACTTATAGCTTGTATTTTTTTTTCATTTATCCACATAATTATCTTTTAGCACTCTATTAGTTTAGAGCTATTTTTTTTTTTAAACTACTTTTTACTGTACTGTACTGTACTATTTAATTTATTACTGCCTTTTTTTGCCAATTTTAAATATTTTTAACATTCATACTTTTTTTTTAACAATTATTACAATTTAAATTTCTTATTATCTATTCTTACAATTTTATTTTACTTTAATTTTTTTTAAGATCATTTATTGGCAAATACCCCCATTTACAATTTATATAACATTTCCAAAATTCCAAATTATTATCTACTTACACAACTTTTTTTTTTTTTTTAAATCTATCATTGTCATTTTATTTTTACTTTTTATAAGATCTGTCATTGCCAAATATTCCCAATTACAGTTTATAAATAGTATTAGAATATATTATTAGAATTATTAGAATATTATTAGAATTATTAGAATATTATTTCAATCTACGTACTTATTGTGATATCTGCTATTACCAAATACTGTACTCCTATTTACAGTAAAATATCCATTGTTTACCATCTTATATACATAGCAATACAAAACCTCACATAGTCTTTAAATTAGAATTGTTCATATATTATTCTACTATATATATTAAACAACAACTGTTAGCTTTAGTACAATCATAGTTCATAATCTGGTGCTACATTATTTTATCATTTTAGTATAATGGCTTATACCTAAATAACAAAAAAGGCACAATACCGTGAGAACAATACACACACAACCCGCACATAGAAGAGAGGAGCTTACGACGACGTTTCGGTCCGACTTGGACCATATACAAAGTTACACTAACACAAAGAATGAATGAATGAATGAATAAATACAGGCAAGATCCCAATGGGATGAGCGGAGAAGACGGTACAGACGAAGAATAGCGCTGGAGAGGAGTCTTCTTAGTCGTAGAAATAGAGCCAGGGCTTAACCCAGCAGCTAAGGCGATCGTGGGGCAGACTTGAGAACAGGAATAGCAGACTTTCCTGTTGGTGAGACTTCTTAGTGATTTGTGATAGTGGAGTCGTCGTCTGCATTCTTGATGTAGTTGAATGTTGATGTGGGGATCAATTTTATATACGTTCGTTTGTAGTTAATACGAGAGTCTTTTACTATCTGTTCTAAGATTTCGATGAGTTCAGAAACAGATGCGTAGGGGTAACCTTTGTTGGTGAACTTAACGTCCCCTGACGTATATACGAACTCAAGGTGGCTGGATTTACATCAATGGTAAAGTTCCTGTTGTGTGCATAGTAGACGATGTTTTTCCATTTGAGGGTGCGGCTGGTTGTGTCTTGTACTAAATCGTAGTGTAAGCAAATGTTGGTGTAGGCGGTGATGTTCTGGTCGTCTTAGCAGGAGTGGATAGTGTGGTTGTGGAGGTATCTGAATGGGCGGCGGCTGTTGAGTTTGCAGTAGGCTGGGAGGTCCCTGATTTGTTGGTTCTGGAGTCTTTTGGAGATATCAGAGGCATTTCATTGGTTGTGAATGGAGTGCCGTGACTGGAAATAAGTGGTGTTGGTTGTGATGGTGGTGGAGCAGCGTAGTGAGATTGATTTGCAGGTGGAGAAACGATGACAGGTTGTTGGTTATTGTTGAGTATCAGTGAAGATGGTGGAGATGTTGGGAATTTGAACTCTGGCATGTTATTTAACTTGAGGAGTTCATTTATGGATGAGTTGAAGGTTCCAGGAACAGCAGCATTGTGCATATGAGCATATATCATACAGTAGTATATGGTGGTTGGGTCACAATCAGGTGCGATGGTGGCAGTGGAGGGTTGATTCGAAGCTTGGAGAATTTTTGTTGTGGTAGCTTGTAGTTTCGTAATAGCAGCATAGGTGGGTGATTTTGAAGATGACTTTTTCTGTGCTACCTGGGTCTTCTTCATAATGTCTTTTCTATTTGGACATTTAGCGGCTAGAGTGTGATGATCGGTGCTTTTACAGTTGAGACAAGTTGGTGTTGGAGGTTCAGAGACGGGGCATGACCGAAAATCATGTCCTTCATTACCACATGTTGTGCAAAACTTCCTGTCCTTCACTGGACAGTCTCTGGTGTTGTGTGCATAAGAGTAACAATTCCAACATTGAGGAATGTAATGGTATCTCTCAGCTTCGATGTGTGTGGGGCTGATGAAGTAATAAAATACTGCAATACCATCAGCCAATGCAGTGGCAGCCATATTTACATCGGTGAACGTGATTTTGAGCATGGATGGAGCTGTAGGTATTTTCATAATGCTCTGACTTTGGCCCATGAGTTTTGATTTTCAATGGACGTCTTGAGTTCGTCTATAGGTTGAACTGTAAGAAGCTTATCAAGTTTCTTAAGGAAGACTGACCTTCTTGCCCTGAGAGCTGGAGATGACATGACAGTAAATCCTCGACCTGCTAGAGTGGTGGTGGCTGTTCTAGTGAGTAGCTTTTCTGTTTCTTCATCGTCGCTGCACACTACAATAAATGCTTCCTTCAGGGTCAGTATGGTGTTGAACTTCACTTGTAACACACTTCTACGCAAATTGCTAGAGCAAGTTTTGAAGAATCGTTCACAGTGCCACTGTTTGGTTTGATCTTGACTCGATTTCCATAGCTCATCGTGATGTCCAATTTAGGATGGTGATGACTGTATAAAATTCCCCTCCCCAACGGGGATCGCAGGGAGACTGAATGCCAAGAATCAGAGCTGCTGGAAGATCAACACGACGAGCAGGACAAACACAGATGCCATGACGATGTTGTTATTGTTAGGCTAAGACGATGACGAGGAGTAAGACGAAGATGTTCACAATCTTGATGACTGCTCGATGAACACAAAGAAAAGGTAGAAGGGGTATTTATAGGTCAACAGACAGGGAAGGGCACAAGAAAGTGGTGGAGGAGTAATAGTGGAAGTAGTAGTGGTAGTAGAAGTGGTAGTGGAAGTAGAAGTGGTAGTGGAAGTAGTAGTAGTGGAGTCAGTCATATTCTAGGAAAGAGGATCACTTCAATAAAGCTGGCGGCCCACATAGGGTAAGGACAAGAACACAGAGGGGGGGAAATTATGAAAATAAAATAAAGAAGGACAAATACAAAGAGAAATACAGAGGAGAAAGAAGAAAGAGAAGAAGGGGGAAGAGATAGAAGGGGAAGGAATCATGTTAAGTCACGGGTGTTCTGAAGTTTGGAGCATTTAACAATGTAATGGGAGAGGAAAGCATCTACAGAGACAAAGCCAGAGCTAAGATTCATACAAGGAAAGTTGTGTATAAGGGAGGATTCAACCAGACGGCGACTGTGAAAGTTGGACGTATGGTAGACAGTTTTAGCAGAAGACCAATCAATAGGATGACTGTGATCTCTGACATGACAGAAAAGAGCATTATTGGTGTAAGCTAGCCTAACACTAGAGATCGGCCAGTTTCTCCAAAGTACTGAAGAGGACAGGAGGAACAAGAAATAGAGTAGACACCAGGAGAATCTATAGTGGGAGGGGAGGTATGAACTAGATTAGTGCGAAGAGTGTTAGTCTGGTGAAAGGTAAGTTTGATGTCTAAGGAACGGAGAGAGTTGTTGAGATTAGAGTGACCAGAGATGTAGGGAAGGCAGAGGACAGGAGAGTTCCCAGGAGTAGGGGGTTTAGGAGAGAAGAACACCCATGACTTAACCTGATTCCTTCCCCTTCTATCTCTTCCCCCTTCTCCTCTTTCTTCTTTCTCCTTGTATTTGTCCTTCTTTATTTTTTTTTCATCATTTTTTTCCCCTCTGTGTTCTTGTCCTTACCCTATGCAGGCCGCCAGCTTTAATGCAGTGCTCCTCTTTCCTAGAATTGACTGACTCCACTACTACTACTTCCACTACCACTACTACTTCCACTACTACTCCTCCACCACTTTCTTGTGTCCTCCCCTGTCTGCTGACCTATAAATACCCCTTCTACCTTTTCTTTGTGTTAGTGTGACTTGTAAATGGTCCACGTCGGACCAAAACGTCGTCGTAAGCTCTTCTCTTCTATGTGCAGGTTGTGTGTGGCTTATACCTAGTTAATACTCTAGTTCATTCTAGCTTATTACATAGTCAACACAAATTTCATTATGTTTATTAGTTTCTACAGTCTACTTGACCAACATGCATTAGCTATACACTTGTACAAGCATCCCCCTATTATAGAAATCCATACTGGAACTCAACACACTATATATGATACAAAGAGTTACCTTCAAACCTAATGATGAATGATCACGTCGACCCAGATATAAACCTATATAATCTAACTCCCAATCAAAATTTAATGGAAAGTAACTGCCTCTATTACACAGCATCTAAATACTGCTAAAAATATTATAATTCTTAATTACAATATCAGGTCCCTAAGCAAACACTATGATGACCTCCTGGCACTCCTTGACAACCTAAAGACAACCTTCTCCTGTATTATTCTACTGAAACCTGGCTTAAGCAGGCCACAATAAATATCTACTCAATACCAAGATACACTGCAATCCACAACTGCAGACCATACCAAATTGGGGGTGGTATTGCAATCTATTACTCCAATGAACTATCTTGTTGTAACACAACCTTCTATAGTGATGAATATGGATAATATATTTTTGCAAATTTTACTGTAAAAAACCTTAAGACTCATATAACAATCGGTGCCCTTTACCGGATGCCTCATACAAACAACAAATTTTAGCGATAAATTAAAGACACTAATAACACACAACCAAATGAATAAGCACCACCTTCTCTTACCTGAAGACTTCAACATTAACCTTGGCCTCACAGATGACCAGCCAGTAACTGACTTAATCAACAATATAAACAAAACACTTCTCATACCAACTATAACTAAACCAACCAGGCTGACTGAGACAAGTGCAACTATAATTCATCATATATGGACCAACATACTAGCCCCCCTTAAATCAGGGATAATTACAGACCACTACCCCACTTTATACTTAACAAACATTAATAAACCACCACTGGACTACAACAGTTTCTTTTAGACTTCATGATGAGGCCTCAATAAGTAACTTTACAGTAGAGCTAGGGTTGGTTGACTGGCCTACAGAATTCTCCAATGCCAATGATATCGATGATTGGATAAACATATTTCTTAATAAATTACTTAGATAATACAACAAACATTGTCCCATAAAAATGAAAGAGATTATGAACAAACTGCTAGGTTGCCCATGGCTAACTAACAGCATACTAAGATCCATTGATAAGAAACATCAATATGAAAAACAATATAGATGGGCGTAATATACAAAAATACTATTAAACACTATGCATCAGTTCTCACCAAACTATTCCAGCAGATTCACCGAATCAAGAAGATATATAAAAAAAGACCTGGAAAACACTCTCTCAGATTCTGGGCCACAAACTGAAAAAACTAGGGATATTGTTCTAACTAAACCGAATGAAACACCACTACAGCTTATTGATACAGCTAACAAGTTAAATGACTTCTTCTGAACCATAGAATCAAATCTCGCCAGTAAAATCCCAGGTACCAATGCCCAAGCAAGTGATTACTTAGATGGAAATTTCCCACCCACCTTCTATCTTGCACCTACCGAACCCACTGAAGTCACCATGATTAAAAGTCACTTAAGAATAAATCAGGGAATCTGTCTCAAGTCCCACCACTATTGTACAAGCGAGCGGCTTATGTCCTTTCACCTACTATTTCACTACTTTTTAACAAATTACTAGAAACTAGCACTTTCCTGACACCCCTCAAGACAGCAAGGGTTACACCAATTCTCAAAGGTGGTGACCCCACAGATGTAAATAACTACAAGCTAATCTCAAACTTACCGTTGTTATCCAAAATCTTTGAGAAACTCGTGCAAAAGAGATTATATTCGTTTATTACAGTACAAAGCATACTCAACCCCTGCCAATTTGGCTTTAGAAAAAACAAAAGCACAAACGATGCAATTGTAAAAATGCTGGACCTACTTTACACAACACTGAAAAATAAGGAATATCCATTAGGACTCTTTATTGACCTAAGGAAAGCTTTTGATACAGTAGACCACGGCATCCTACTCCAAAAACTTGACCATTACGGTATAAGAGGCCACGCACTTATATAATTTCAAATCGTATTTTACTAAAAGGTATCAATACGTCACTATTAAAGACACGACCACTGATACTGGAGTGCCACAGGAAAGTGTCTTTGGTCCCCTGCTCTTCCTCCTATACATCAATGATCTTCCCAACGTATCCCAACACCTGAAACAAATTTTCTTTGCTGATGATACGACTTATGTCATCTATCACCCAAATCTTGCCTCACTCAACACCATTGTTAATGAAGAGCTGCTAAAAATATCAACGTGGATGACAACCAACAAACTTACACTTAACACTGACAAAACCTTCTACATTATGTTTGGTAACAGAACAGGTGTTGCACAACTGAACATAATGATTGACAACACTCTTATTGCTAAACACAATGAGGGCAAATTCCTGGGCCTATACCTTGACAGCAACCTGAATTTCAGCACCCATATCCAACACATAGCAAAAAAAGTATCCAAAACGGTTGGGATCGTCTCTAAGATATTCTATGTACCGCAATCAGCCCTACTCACACTATACTATTCACTCATCTATGCGTACCTCACCTATGCCATACTTGTTTGGGGATCAACAGCAACAATCCACCTAAAACCAATAATAACTCAACAAAAAGCCGCAGTAAGAATTATCACGCAATCCAATCCCACAACACCCCACCCCCCTCTTCAAAGACCTAAATTTACTCACTGTTCAGAACATCCACACTTACTACTGTGCAACCTACATGTAGATAAACATAAATTCCAATATTAACCCTGAACTAAAACGCTTTCTTGATAGTTCTGACAGGACCCATAGGCACAATACCAGACTCAAAAATCTCTATGCCATTTCCCGTGTCCGGCTAAATCTATACAAACGTTCAATGTACATTAAAGGGCCTAAAATCTGGAACTCCCTACCTGAAAACTCCAGAACTGCAGACTCAGCCACCATTTACAACACTATCATCAAAAAACATATTATCTCACTAACACTCCCCACCATCACCTAAATACATACATGAAAACCACCTACTCATGCACACACACATATCCTTATCTACACAACACTGACCCAAAGGACAGTAAACATAAAATCCCGAAAATAGTTATTGTCTAATAAATCTCAAACTAGTCTTAAGTTTGCCTGATATACTCAATATAGGAGCTTTATTAGAAACTATGTAACATGCCAAGACAAAACCATTCTCATTACTAATTTTACAAATTGTCATAATCTAAATATTCTGAACTACCTCACTATTGTAAATCTATTTAATCATTTGTAATTTGTAATATAGATTAAGAACTAGTATTAGTCTGCCTGAAATGCCTAGCATGCCTAGGCATGCTAGGCATGCTAGTAACCATCTTTGTAATTATTGTCTTATAAATGTAAACCACACATTGTAATCTTTACAGAGAAATAAAAATCTGAATCTGAACCTAGACTATACTGTGTCTGCAATCTTCTTTGCCCTTCCCCGATCTTCATGACTTTGCATTTGGCGGGGTTGCTGGACCAGGCTTGAAGCCTGTCCAGGTCTCTTTGTAGTACTGCCTGATCCTCGACCAATTTAATTATCCTCATTAACTTCACATTATCTGCAAACAGGGACACTTCTGAGTCTATCCATTCCGTTATTCACATATACCAAAAACAGCACAGGTCCTAGGACTGACCCCTGTGGAACCCCGCTCGTCACAGGCGCCCACTCTGACACCTCGTCACGTACCATGACTCATTCTTGCCTCCCTGTCAGATATTCTCTGATCCATTGCAGTGCCTTTCCTGTTATGCGTGCCTGATCCTCTAGCTTTTGCATTAACCTCTTGTGAGGAACTGTGTCGAAGGCCTTCTTGCATGTGTGTGTGTGTCCGTCCGTGTTTTTTTTTGTGTGTGTACTCACCTAATTGTGAATGCAAGGGTCGATTCACAGCTCTTGGCCCCGCCTCTTCACTGGTCGCTACTTGGTCCGCTCTCTTCATGCCCCATCAGCTTTATCATACTAAGTATGGATCCTGTCTCCCTTACATCACTCTCCAGACTATTCCACTTCCTGACTATTCCACTATGACTAATTAATTGACTGATTGATTCTTCAGGAACAGCGTACTGACACGGGTCTTATTACTAAGATGACCTGTCTCAGGATCTCTAAGGAGATGTCGATCTAATTCAGCTGTTCTGTGGCTGCGATCAGTGTCTTGCTATAGTCCCTGTGTGTTCCACTGCAAAACATTTTATGTACTACAGTGGAGTGAAGCCATCAGCCCTCCCATCAACGTTCCTGAGCATTGTGTTGGGTGGTCGGGTAAAATAAAAAAAAGAACATTGACTCTGTTTTGTCCATCATGCATATGTATGTTCGCGAAGGTTTTCACAATAGTTGTGAATGTCTCTTTGTTTTCCTCTGAGTCTATGAGGTCGCATATGATATCAGTGAAGTAGGTAATCGTCGACATCACTTGATGGCACAGAGGTAATATGTCCAGGTCTGCTCTCGTGAACAACATTGATCCTAACTGGTGATTCTTGTGGTGCTAAGGTTAACGCATTGTCTGCGGTCTCCTCCGGCAGCATGGGGTCCGTTGGCTGTCGTTGTCTGGTGGGAGTTTCAGCAGAATTATTGTAACCTGGCTTAGCAAAAACGCGACCCCGTAGCTGATGCTTCCTTTTCCTCGACTTCCTTCGTCGCTGTAGCCATGGAAGTGGCCATGGATTTCGTGTTGCTGTAGCCTCCTATGGACGAAGCTGCTGCTCAATGGTGAGGGCTGTATTTGATGATGGAGGATGAACAACCAGAGATTTCCCTACTGCTTTGACATGGCGGAGTCTCTCCGGGCAATGCAGATTCCAAGCATGATGCTTCTTGCCGCAGTTTGGACATCTAGGTTCCGTAGCTTCACCTTTCTTCAGTTTATCCAAACTGTCCTTGGTTGGGCGAGACCTGCTCCAGATGCCGCATACGTCTTTAAATTGACATCGGGCTCTGAGGTGGTTGTACCTCTGGCACCTGAAACACAAAGGTTCTGGGTTGTGCATCCTAACCTGGTATGTTTACCAGCAACCGAGATCCAATTGAGCTGGGATTAAGCTGGTGGATTAAGGCCTGCCTCGTAGGTACGTTGCCGTCCTTCTTGGCTCAGAGCCGTTCAACTTTCAGGATGTTTTTGTTACTATGGATTGCATCGAGAGGCATGTCTAGTGAACAACAAATACACCTTTTGTTAACTGCTCTATGAATTTTAGTTCTGTTAGGACAAATGGCGATTGAAGGTCATTCACCTTCTGCAGTACTTCACTAGGCCTCTGTATTGGGGATTGAGAATAAACTCCCCTTTCAGATTTAGGGACACTGATATCTTCAGGCCATATTTCTTTTTCATGTGGATGATAGCAGAATATAGAGTGTTGTGGAGCTCTTTCCTTATAAATCTGAATTTGTTGCCTGCAGATGGCTTGGTTTTCCCGATCTGAGGCAAGTTTCCTGATCTGAGGCTTCGGGGCTCCTGCTACCTGCCAACCTTCTCCATCTCTGGCTGGGATGAGCTTTTCTTCATCCATTCCTATCTCACTGGCCCGGCTGCTTTCGCTTGTATCGCTATCTCATGAGACCAGGGAGTCCAGTGAGTGGTCTCGCAGCTTCTTCGCCAGAACTGCGCCCCACATTTCCAAATCTAACTCCTTGGCTGAGTCCCTGGAACATCGTGACCTCTTCCTTTAGAAAGAAGTCATGTGCTTCCGTGTCACAAGACGATGATGTTGACAACCCTGATGAGTGCTGACCGTGTAAGTATAAAGGAACTTATTTACAGTTTAGGATATTTATTAAAGGAAACGTTTTGCCACGAGTGGCTTCTTTAATCCTAATGATTCAGTGCAGTACTTTCCCTCCTATTCCTGCCTGCTGCTCCAGTTTTTCAACCAGTCTCTTGTATGGTACTGTGTTGAAAGCCTTCTTACGGTCCAAGAAGATACGGTCTACCCATCCCTCTCGTCTTACTTCGGTTAGCTTGTCATAAAACTTTAATAGGTTTATGGCGCAGGATTTCTCTTCCCCGAAACCGTGCTTGTTGTCATGAATGAGTCCATTCCTTTCTAGGTGCTCCACCATTCTCCTGATAATTTTCTTCATAACTTTATATACTATACATGCCAACAACACTGGTCTGTAATTTAGTGCAGCCTGTCTGTCTCATTTCTTAAAATCAGGATTACATTTGCTGTCTTCCACACCTCAGGCAGTTGCCCTGTTTCGATATATTTATTAATGACTGTTGTTACTGGCACACACAATGCATCTGCTCAGTCTCTCTCAGGACACCAGGGAAGATCTAGTTTCCCCAGAAGTTTATTTACCTCCTCCTCGGTTGTGAGCAGAATGTCCAGCATTAGCTGGTCCACCCTACCACCTCGGTTTGCTGGAAGCTTCTCTGTCTCCTGAATCGCGAGCTGAACTAATCACATACTTCCTGGTCATTCCCTGTGAGCTTCCCTCCTTCCTTCCTCAGAATCATTACCTGGTCATTGATTATTGTTTTCATCCTGATGTGGCTGTGTAACAACTATTGGGTCAGATATGGATTTTGATATTATGTCATTCTCATATTGACGCTGGGCTTTTCTCCTTTTCCATACATATTCATTTCTGGCTCTTCGACTCAGCTCCGTTTTCTGCATCCTTTGCCTTCTATACATTTTCCATACTCTAACACACTTGGCTTTGGCTTCTCCGCACCTCCTGGTAAACCATGGGCTCACTCTGGTCTTCCCTTTGTTTTTGTTGCCCCTTGGTATGAACTTCTGCACTGCCTCCCTGCATTTTGTGGTCACGTGTTCCATCATTTTGTTTACTGTCTTTCCCTCTAGCTATCTTACCCACTGCACCTCATACAGTAATTGCCTCATACCTGTGTAATCCATTTTTTTTAATTTTGGCTTCTCCCATCCTTCTCGTGCTGCTTCACTCTCCATTGTTAACTACTAATATGTATTCGAAAGTCAGGACTGTGTGATCGCTAGCTCTGAGGGGGCTTTAGTGATATCCTCTATGTATCAACTGTTCAAGGTGAATACGAGGTTCAGCCTCGCTGGTTCATCCTCTCCTCTCTCTCTCTAATTGTGTCCCTAACATGTTGGTACATGAAGTTTTCCAACATCGCATCCAACATCTTAGTCCTCCACATCTCTGGTCTTCCATGTGGCTCCAGGTTTTTCCAGTCAATCTCCTTTTGTTTGAAATCCCCCATGATGAATGACTATGCTCTGGCCAAGTGAGCCCTTCTGGCCACCTCCAATAGTTTGGCCACCATCGCTCTGTTGATCTCATTATACTCTTGTCTTTGTCTCCTGCTGTTCGGTGGCTAATTGTACACCACTGATAACATCACTTTTGGACTCCTCAGTGTGAAGTGTTCCTACTACATAATCACCCACTGTACCTCTGCCTAGTCCTCTCATCTCATCAAAACTCTACTGGTTTTTGATGAGCTATGCAACTCCTCCCACTCTGATCCCTCTGTCTTTCCTCAATATCTGATATCTAGTTGGGAAGATTGCATCTGTTATCACCCCTGTGATCTTTGTCTCGGTGAGTGCTATGATGTCCAGGGATGCCTGATTCTTTCCTGCCACTTCTCACTCATATTTGTTCTTCCATCTGTGTTGGTATACCATACTTTAGGCTTCCTTTCCGGAAGTGTGTGTGTGTGTGTGTGTGTGTACTCACCTATTTGTACTCACCTATTTGTGGTTGCAGGGGTCGATTCATAGCTCCTGGCCCCGCCTCTTCACTGATTGCTACTAGGTCCTCTCTCTCCTTGCTCCATGAGCTTTATCAAACCTCGTCTTAAAACTATGTATGGTTCCTGCCTCTACTACGTCGCTTTCTAGGCTATTCCACTTCCTGACAACTCTATGACTGAAGAAATACTTCCTAACATCCCTTTGACTCATAGGAGTCTTCAACTTCCAATTGTGACCCCTTATTTCTGTGTCCCCTCTCTGGAACATCTTGTCTCTATCCACCTCGCAGTATTTTATATGTCGTTATCATGTCTCCCCTAACCCTCCTGTCCTCTAGTGTCGTCAGGCCGATTTCCCTTAACCTTTCTTCGTAGGACAATCCCCTTAGCTCTGGGACTAGTCTTGTTGCAAATCTTTGCACTTTCTCTAATTTCTTGACGTGCTTGACCAGGTGTGGGTTCCAAACTGGTGCTGCATACTCCAGTATGGGCCTGACGTATATGGTGTACAGAGTCTTCAACGATTCCTTAGTGAAGTACTGGAACGCTATTCTTAGGTTTGCCAGCCGCCCGTATGCTGCAGCAGTTATCTGATTGATGTGCGCCTCAGGAGATGTGCTCGGTATTATACTCACCCCGAGATCTTTTTCCTTGAGTGAGGTTTGAGTGAGGTTTGCAGTGTGTGTGTGTGTGTGTGTGTGTGTACTCACCTATTTGTGTTGCATGGGTCAAGTCACAGTTCTTGGCCCAGCCTCTTAGCTAGATGCTACTAGGTCACTCTCTTATTGTACCTTATTATGCCACTTTATGACAACTCTAAGGCCGAAGAAATACTTCCTAACATCCCTATGATTCATCCAAGTTTTCAAGTTCCAGTTGTGTTCCCTTGGCCATGTATTCCATCACTGAAACATTCTGTCCCTTTTCGCTGTCAATTCCTCTTAGTATTATATATGTCGTTAACATGTCTCCCCATCCTTCTTGTCCTCCAGTTTCATCAGGTTGAGTTCTCTTTATCTCTCCTCGTAGGACATACCCCTTAGCTCAGAGACTAATCTTGTTGCAAACTTTTTCACTTTCTTTAATCTCTTGACGTGTTTGACTAGGTGTGGGCTCCATACTGGTGCTGCATACTCCAATATGGGCCTGATGTACATGGCATACAGTGTCATGACTCCCTACTTAGATGTCGGAATCTTATTTTCAACTTTGTATGGTTGCCCAAGTGCTGCAGCAGTTATTTGGTTGATGTTTACCTTAGAGGATCTGCTCGGTATATACTTACCCCAAGATCCTTTTCTTTGAGTGCTGTTTATAGTCTTTGACCCCGAGCCTATACTCAGTCTGCGTTTTTTTCCTTCCCAAGCTTTATAAATTTGCACTTGGTGGGGTTAAACTCCATTTGTCGGACTAGGTTGGGATGCTGTCCAAATCCCGATGCAGTCTTGATCCTCGGTCACTTGTATTCTCCTCATTAGTTTTAAATAGTCTGTGAACGGGGACACCTGCGAGTCTAACCTTCATTACGTCATTCAATATTCAAAAACAGCACCAGCCCAAGAACTGACCCTTGTGGAACCTCACTTGACACATATGCCCACTCCGACCCATCGTCACGAACCATCACTCGTTGTTTCCTTACTGTAAGGTATTCCATGATCTATTGCGGTACTTTTCCTGTCTGCCCCTCTACCTTTTGTACCAATCTTTTGAGCGGTACTGCATCGAAAGCCTTTTTATAGTCCAGGAAAATGTAATCTCCCTATCTATCTATCTCGCCTAGATTTATGATTTAGGATTTTCTATCCTGCCTCCATGCTGGTTATTATAATACTCACTAGTTGAATATCAAATTCAGCCTGTTACTAGTGTTGTAATATGGGAGAGTTCGGGGATTACAGATAAGCATTAAAATTTATAATCTTTACTATAGTATATTTTAGTATAAAAACAAAGATTATTTGGTATTCAATATCACAGTAATAATAGATTACATCTATTTTTTTCTTTGGTACAAATATATATAGCACATAACCTTACCTACCTACCCTACCTACCCCGTGTCACATGACACTACCATTCTTATTGTCATGACACGCCTACTTCTCCGTGTCACCAGACACCCTTGACTGTGTTACGACACGCCTTCTCTCAGTGTCACACGACACGCATTCTCTCAGTGTCACACGACACTTTTCTCTGTGTCACACGACACGCCTTCCCTACCGCGTCACACGACACCCTTTTCCCTGTGTCATAACACGCCTTCTCTGTCATATTATTATTATTATAATCAAATAGAAGCGCTAAACAACAAGGGTTATACAGCGCTGCAGGTTATTGCAGGATGCAGGGAGAATGGGTTGTAAGAGGGAGATGGATGATTAGTAGGGTATGGAGTGCAGCAGGACGGTGGATAGGGCAGGGATGGAGGGTAGCAAGAGATTGAGGTAGAAGGGACTGAGGGAGGTGCTAGAGGTATAATCTTCAGAGTTTGTGTAGTATGTCAGTTTCTGTCAAAAAGTCAACGAGAGAGTCAGGATTAAAGGAGGGTCCATCTGCAAGAAGGGAAGGTAAAGAAAGGGCCGCAGAGCGAAGAAGCCGTTGGAGGTAAATTCTGCGTGCTAGTTGATAGAGTGGGCAGTCCAACAGAATATGTCGAACAGACACTGGAACCTGACAATGCTCACAGAGAGGAACAGGGAGCCTCTCCATGAGATACCCGTGAGTAAGACGAGTGTGGCCGATGCGAAGACGGGAGAGTGTAGTCTCCCAACCCCGACATTGGTGACAAGAAGAAGGCCAGAAACCTATAATCGGTTTAAGTTTGTTATTTAGTAGGTCAGACCAGCGTTGTTGCCAACGGGTGCGAAGGTGGGTAGCAATGACTGCAAAATAGTCCGTGAAAGGAACACCTCTATATGAAACTGGAAGGTCATGTACTGCTGACCGCGCAGCAGTGTCTGCCTGTTCATTGCCCTGTACGTCAACATGACCAGGGACCCAACAAAAACAATATCTTTGTGCTTGCTAAAGATACGGCGTAACCAAAGTTGGATACAAAGAACTAGGGGGTGAGATGTATCACTTTTACGGATAGCCTGTAAAGCACTAATGGAATCTGAAACGACCACAAATGGTGACACAGGCATAGATGCAATACGGATAAGTGCCACAAGAATGGCATACAATTCAGCCGTAAAGATGCGAGGGTAACAGATGCCCTCGCACGACAATGCCTGGAAAGACTGAAAGACTGCTGTGAATCCCACACCGTCAGACGACTTTGAACCATCTGTGTATACTGCGATGGCATGGGAATGAGAACGGAAGTGGTCTAAAAAAAGAGAGCAAGAAGCCACCGTAGGTAGTTAGGCTTTCGCGCAAGGCAGAAGAAAAGAACAGACACGGACAGCAGGAACTTCCCAAGGAAGTAGGGTAAAGGGAGATGCCACATGAACATAGAAAGGTGGTAGCTGAAGGAAAGACAAGATCGAATGTAGACGAAGAGAAAAGGGATAAAGTAAACAGGGTCGACGAACAAATAAAGAGCGTCTACTAACATCTGTGACAATCCTATACATGAAAGGATTGCGGAGGTCATGAGAGCGAACATAACAGCGAAGGCAATGTGCATCACGACGATCGGACAAGGATGGAATGTTCGCTTCTACATAGAGGCTCTCAACCGGGAAAGAACGAAATGCACCAAGGCATAAACGCAATCCCTGGTGATGTATGGGATTAAGGCTAGAAAGAGTAGCAGGGGAGGCCGCTGAATATATCTGGTCACCATAATCGAGTTTCGATAAAATTAGGGCTGAATGCAGGCGGAGGAGAGTGCTACGATCAGCCCCCCACGAAAGATGTGCAAGGGTTTTTAGGAGGTTCAGCCGGCTATGACAAGTTGCCTTCAGAGAGGTAATGTGAGGTTTCCAGGACAATCGACGGTCAAACAGGAGGCCGAGAAACCTGACTGTATCACGTTCTGGGATACGTGAGCCGTATAGGTACAACGGATGATCAGAGACCACTGAACGTCTAGTAAACGTAATTTGATGAAGATGAATGGTTCAGAGAACCGACAAGTTGTTAAATTAGACACATATGCAACACTTGGGTATCTTTATTGAGGAAACGTTTCGCCACACAGTGGCTTCATCAGTCAATACAAAGTAGAAGGTGTAAGGAGAGGAGGAGTTTGAGGTTATCAGTCCCTCGACCTGATGAGTTTTGCCACTAGAAAATTTAAACCCGTGAGTGGTGGCCCAATCGGAAACCCGGTTGATGGCATGCTGGAAGGAAACTGCAATGAGGTGACAGTCAGCACCCGCACAAGCTATAGCAAAGTCATCAACATAAAGCGATGACCAAATATTGGAAGGGAGAACAGATGCCAGATTATTTATAGCAAGGAGAATGAGTGCTGTGCTCAGAACACATCCCATTGAACCTCCTGCAGGAAGTTCCTCATACCCGTGTAGTCCCCCCTTTTATAGTTCGGCTTTTCCCATTCAACTCCTGTTACCCTCTCCACTTGTAACTCTACTATGTACGCAAAGCTCAGAACCACACACCTGTGTGTGTGTGTGTGTATTAGTGAATGTATATGTGTGAGTGTGATTTCCTGTTTGAAAGAGTGTGTGCGTATGCCTGTGTTGTCTGTGTGTGGGTGTATATGCGTATATGTGAGTGCATATTTACATTTTCCTGTGAGTGTATATCTATAGGTGTTTGCTTGTACACGGGCGTATGTACACGAATCTGTGTGCCTGTGGGTGGGAGTGTATGTGGAGGTGGTCAATGTTTGTTATAGTAGGTCCTCCCTCAAATCTCACCATTCTTCAGGATTCAATTTTGGGTGAGTGTGTGTGTGTGTGTGTGTGTGTGGGGTGTGTGTGTGTGTGTGTGACGGTGTGGTTGTCAGAGTAAAAACAATTTCTATGCATATTCGAACATGGCGCTCACTGATTGGTCCTGCCCGGGTGATGTCCACTCCATTCGCTGCCAATATAAAGATAAAACGTACCAGGTCCCTCAGGTGTGTCAGGTCTCTCAGGTGAGTCAAGTGTGCCAGGACCCTCAGGTGTATCAGGTCCCTCTTGTGTGGTAGGTTTCTCAGATATGGCAGGTCCCTCAGGTATGACAGGTTCCTCAGGTGTGTCAGGTCCTTCAAGTGTGTCTGGTCTCTTAGGTGTGTCACGTCCTTCAGGTGTCAGGTCTCTCAGGTGTGTCAGGTCCCTCAGGTGTGCCAGGTCCTTCAGGTGTGGCTGGGATTACACAACACACTGGCTGGGATTACACAACACACTGGCTGGGATTACACAACACACTAGCTGGGACTACACAACACCTCTTTGGGAGAACACAACACACTGGCTGGAATTACACAACACACTGGCTGGGAGAACACAACACACTGGCTGGGAGAACACAACATACTGGCTGGGAGAACACAACACACTGGCTGGAATTACACAACACACTGGCTGGGAGAACACAACATACTGGCTGGGAGAACACAACACACTGGCTGGAATTACACAACACACTGGCTGGGAGAACGCAACATACTGGCTGGGAGAACACAACATACTGGCTGGGAGAACACAACACACTAGCTGGAATTACACAACACACTGGCTGGGAGAACACAACATACTGGCTGGGAGAACACAACACACTGGCTGGAATTACACAACACACTGGCTGGGAGAACACAACACACTGGCTGGGATTACACAACACTGGCTGGGAGAACACAACACACTGGCTGGGATTACACAACACTGGCTGGGAGAACACAACACACTGGCTGGAGAACACAACACACTGGCTGGGAGAACACAACACACTGGCTGGGAGAACACAACACACTGGCTGGGAGAACACAACACACTGGCTGGGAGAACACAACAAACTGGCTGGAAGAACACAACACACTTTCTGGGATTAAACAACACACTGGCTGGGAGAACACAACACACTGGCTGGAAGGCTATTGGAGGACAACACTCTGGTGTGGAAGATTGTGAGAGGACAACACATTCTGGCTGGGAAGACTGTTGGAGGACAACGTACTCTGGCTGGGGAGATTGTGGGAAGACAACACACTCTGGCTGGGGAGATTGTTGGAAGACAACACACTCAGGCTGGGAAGATTGTGGAAGGACAACACACTCTGGCTGGGGAGATTGTGGGAAGACAACACACTCTTGCTGGGGAGATTGTGGGAAGACAACACATTCTTGCTGGGGAGATTGTGGAAGGACAACACACTCTGACTGGGGAGTTTATGGAAAACATCACACTCTGGCTGGGAGATTTCTAAGGAGGACAGTTCACACAGTGTGGTGAGGTTATAGGAGGAAAACACACTCTGGCTGGGAAAAGATTGTGTGAGGACAATACATTCTGATTCTGGAAACTGTATTAGTACAACTCACAGTGAGTGGGAAGGTTGCGAGGAAGACAATACTCTCATTAAAGGAAGGTTGCGAGGAAGACAATACTCTCATTAAAGGAAGGTTGTGACGAAGACAATACTCTCATTAAAGGAAGGTTGCGAGGAAGACAATACTCTCATTAAAGGAAGGTTGTGACGAAGACAATACTCTCATTAAAGGAAGGTTGCGAGGAAGACAATACTCTCATTAAAGGAAGGTTGTGACGAAGACAATACTCTCATTAAAGGAAGGTTGTGACGAAGACAATACTCTCATTAAAGGAAGGTTGTGACGAAGACAATACTCTCATTAAAGGAAGGTTGTGACGAAGACAATACTCTCATTAAAGGAAGGTTGTGACGAAGACAATACACTAAGGAAGGAAATGTTTTGTGGAAGACAACACACCCAAGAAGAGAAGGTTGTTGGAAGACAACACACTCAGGAACGGAAGGTTGTTGGAAGACAACACACCCAGGAAGAGAAGGTTTTGAGGAAGAAAAAACAGTGAAGGTTAGCAAGATGCGGGAAGGAGAATACATAGAGAGCATTATTAAGACTTAGTGATACTTGACATTTCCAGAGGTTATATATCGTGGAGACACTATTTGTATCTCTGGTCCCGAGTTCAACTCTCAACCAATTAACTTTCAGTAATAAGGAAGTTTTATGTATTTAGGTAGAATCTGTTGAAGGACTACAATTAGGGTCGTTTTTTATTTATCTCTTTGTTTCCTTGACTGATACTGTGCTGTTCTCCGCTGCTTCTAGCAGTATTGCTGTTTGGCGAATGGGTCGTCATATTGTCAAGCTGTTTGACTGCCTCGATGGTTCATTATTATTATAATCAAAAGAAGCGCTAAACCACAGGGGTCATACAGCGCCGAAGGGTAAAGTACGATGCAGGGAGAATGGATTGTAAGAGGGAGAGGGATGATTAGTAGGGTATTGATTGTAGCAGGGTAGTGGATAATGCAAGGATAGAGTATAGCAAGAGATTGAGGTAGAAGGGACTGAGGGGAGTGTTAGAGGCATAAACCTCAGAGTTTGTGCAGTAAGTCAGTTGCTGTCAAAAAGTCAAGGAGAGAGTCAGGATTAAAGGAGGGTCCATCAGCAAGAAGGGAAGGTAAAGAAAGGGCCGCAGAGCGAAGACGTCGTTGGAGGTAAATTCTGCGTGCTCGTTGATAGAGTGGGCAGTCCAACAGAATATGTCTAACAGACACTGGAACCTGACAATGCTCACAGAGAGGGACAGGGAGCCTCTCCATGAGATACCCGTGAGTAAGACGAGTGTGGTCGATGCGAAGACGGGAGAGTGTAGTCTCCCAACCCCGACATTGGTGACAAGAAGGCCAAAAACCGATACTCGGTTTAATAGAATGAAGTTTGTTATTTAGCAGGTCAGACCAGCGTTGTTGCCAACGGGTGCGAAGGTGGGTAGCAATGACTGCAAAATAGTCCGTGAATGGAACACCTCTATATGAAACTGGAAGGTCATGTACTGCTGACCGCGCAGCAGTGTCTGCCTGTTCATTGCCCTGTACGTCAACATGACCAGGGACCCAACAAAAACAATATCTTTGTGCTTGCTAGACTATATAGCAAAGATAGATAAAAAATGGGCAAAAATCTTGCTGGACGTTAGATGTCAGCCCGTTGGTGCGCCCGAAACTCTAGCAGTTCCAATGCAACATCTACAAGAGTTCTGGCTAAGCTTGTTCGCCAGACAGTCGGAGAACGACCTCATGGAAAAACAGCTAATAATGGACCTATTGTGGCATCTACAGTTTCCTACTGAGATTCAAGAGTTCAAGAAGATTGTCGTTGACTCAGATTCGTAGTCAGCACCGGGTCCAGATGGATGGAAGTTGAAAGACTTGAAAATGTTTCTGCATCAGTTGTGGGTAGACCTGTTTAACATTGGGTTCTATGCAGGATACTTGCCAAAGCAGTTCAGGAAAACGAGAACTGTCCTACTACCAAAAGTAGAAAATCCGTACCATCTGGGTCAATATCTACCAATAACAATGTCAAGTTAGGATGTTCCACAGAATT
The DNA here is from genome assembly GCA_009830355.1 of Cherax destructor. NCBI lineage: Eukaryota > Metazoa > Arthropoda > Malacostraca > Decapoda > Parastacidae > Cherax > Cherax destructor. The sequence continues at coordinate 7,525 of WNWK01007219.1, read as the reverse complement.
TTAGCAACGAAGTGTGTGAAGTGGATTCCACTTCTTCCGGCACAGAGAGCTTTTCTCCCAATAGATGGCCTGGCTCAGAATGTGATGTTGTTGGATGTCATCATAAGTGACAGCAAAAGTAAGATAAAGCCCTTATATGCCATGTTTTTAGAAGTAAAGAAGGCGTATGATTCAGTAAATCATTCGTCTGTTAGGAAAACGCTATAAATACCTAATGTACCAAAAGTTGTAATAAACTATATAATGTCATCTCCCAACACATTGGTAGAGGCCTCTACTAATGTGTTAGGCGATAAAGGTAGGATTAATAGAGGTGTAAAACTGGGGGACTCCATGTCCTGAATATTGTAAACATTGAAAAGTTTTCCTCAGGCAACATGCAGCATCCGGACTAGAGGTGAATCCACAGAAGTGAGCAACAATGAACATCAGAACAGTACCAAAAATAAAGAAGAGGTACTTATATACGTCTAGAAGAACTGAAATAAATGGGTGATCCTCTACAAGCCTTAAAACCTACGGCAGTATATTAGTATCTGGGTAGGCACTTCTTATCAGCCGGGAGGGAAGAACCAAATATCGAGAAACATAAGAAAAACTAGCCTTGGATAAAGCACCACTGAAGCCTCAACAGCGAATGTTTATATTAAATAAATTCTTGATTCCAGGTATAATTCATACCATGGTGTTGAGTGGTGTCTGTCAAAATACGCTCAAAGCGTCGGATGGAATAATAACACAGATAATAAGAAATTGGATAAAATTTCCCAATTACACCCCACATGGGAGTATTATATGCATCATCTGCTGCAGGTGGGTTGGGATGTGTTTGTTTTTTTCAAGAAGAGTGCGATCTTACGAAGAAACCGACTACCAACATATCCTATCACATAAAAGCCATAAAATTTGTAGGAAAGAGCTGAGTGAAAGGGATTGTTGTGACATCTAGGAACCATAAGGATAAGGAATGGAAGAATGCTCTAGTAAACTGAGTTAATGGTGCAGGACTTAAGGAACATAATGTGGTTCCTTAAGTCTATAAAAGGATGACAAGTGGGTTGAGCATCACGAAAGGCGCATCGTATATTGATGCCCGGAAGATCAAATATAACCTGATGCCAACAAAAGTAAGGTGAGCACGTGGAGGAAGACAGCAAAATGTATCCTGCGAAGGATGTCAACAAAATGAGTCACTGGGCCACATTCTACAAACCTTTAGAATCTGGCCCAGACTTCATTGACAGCGTGTCAGCAATGTTGTAGATGCTATCATAACCGGTTGCAAAACGAAGAAACACGCAGTGGTAAACGACCCACATATTATAAATGTAACAGAGTAAAAACCGGACTTAATTATATATATATATATATATATATATATATATATATATATATATATATATATATATATATAAAAAATATATATATTATATATATATATATATATATTATATATATGTATATATTATATATATATATATTATATATATGTATATATATATTATATATATATATATATATATATATATATATATATATATTATATATATATTATATATATGTATATATATTATATATATATATATATATATATATATATATATATATATATATATATATATATTATATATATATATATTATATATATATATATATATATATATATATATATATATGTATATATATATTGTAAACATTGTAAAGTTTTCCTCAGGCAACATGCAGCATCCGGACTAGAGGTAGTAGGTTGGTAGACAGCAACCACCCAGGGAGGTACTACCGTCCTGCCAGGTGACTGTGAAACAGAAACCTGAAACTGTTTTACAGATGGTAGGATTGCTGGTGTCTTTTTCTGTCTCATAAACACGCTGGATAACAGGTATATCTAGCTACTTCTACTTACACTTTAGGTCACACTACACTGGCATACACATGCATATATATACATACACACATCTAGGTTTTCTTCTTTTTCTTAATAGCTCTTGTTCTTTTATTTTCTCTATTGTCCATGGGAAGTGGAAAAGAATCTTTCCTCCGTAAGCCATGCGTGTCGTATGAGGCGACTAAGATGCCGGGAGCAATGGGCTAGTAACCCCTTCTCCTGTACAAATCTACTAAAAACGAGAAGAAGAAAAACTTTATAAAATTGGGTTGTCTGAATGTGCGTGGATGTAGTGCGGATGATAAGAAAGAGATGATTGCCGATGTTATGAATGAAAAGAGTTGGATGTCCTGGCCCTAAGCGAAACAAAGCTGAAGGGGGTAGGCGAGTTTCAGTGGGGAGAAATAAATGGGATTAAGTCAGGAGTATCTGAGAGAGTTAGAGCTAAGGAAGGGGTAGCAATAATGTTGAAGGATCAGTTAGGGAAAGGGAAAAAGAGGAATATAAATGTGTAAATTCAAGGATTATGTGGATTAAAATAAGGGTCGGATGCGAAAAGTGGGTCATAATAAGCGTGTATGCACCTGGAGAAGAGAGGAGTGTAGGGAGAGAGAGATTTTGGGAGATGTTAAGCGAATGTATAGGAACTTTTGAACCAAATAGAGAGTAATTGTGGTAGGGGACCTAAATGCTAAAGTGGGAGAAACATGCAGAGAGGGTGTAGTAGGTAAGTTTGGGGTGCCAGGTGTAAATGATAATGGGAGCCCTTTGATTGAACTTTGTATAGAAAGGGGTTTAGTTATAGGTAATACATATTTTAAGAAAAAGAGGATAAATAAGTATACAAGATATGATGTAGGGCGTAATGACAGTAGTTTGTTGGACTATGTATTGATAGATAAAAGACTGTTGAGTAGACTTCAGGATGTACATGTTTATAGAGGGGCTACAGATATATCAGATCACTTTTTAGTTATAGCTACAGTGGGAGTAAAAGGTAGATGGGATACAAGGAAAATAGAATCAGTAAGTAAAAGAGGTGAAGGTTTATAAACTAAAAGAGGAGGCAGTTAGGGTAAGATATAAACAACTATTGGAGGATAGATGGGCTAGTGAGAGTGTAGGCAATGGGGTCGAAAATGTATGGGGTAGATTTAAAAATGTAGTGTTAGAGTGTTCAGCAGAAGTTTGTGGTTACAGGCGAGTGGGTGCGGGAGGAAGAGGAGCGATTGGTGGAATGATGATGTAAAGAGAGTAGTAAGGAGAAAAAGTTAGCATATGAGAGGTTTTTACAAAGTAGAAGTGATGCAAGGAGGGAAGAGTATATGGAGAAAAAAAGAGGTTAAAAGAGTGGTGAAGCAATGTAAAAAGAGAGCAGATGAGAGAGTGGGTGAGATGTTATCAGCAAATTTTGTTGAAAATAAGAAAAAGTTTTGGAATGAGATTAATAAGTTGAGGAAGCCTAGAGAACAAATGGATTTGACAGTTAAAATAGGAGAGGAGAGTTATTAAATGGAGAGTTAAGTATCGGGAAGATGGAGAGAATATTTTGAGGATTTGTTAAATGTTGATGAAGACAGGGAAGCTGTGATTTCGTGTGTAGGGCAGGAGGAATAACATCTTGTAGGAGTGTGGAAGAGCCAGTTGTGGGTGTAGGGAAGTTCGTGAGGCAGTGGGTAGAATGAAAGGGGTAAGGCAGCTGGGATTGATGGGATAAAGATAGAAATGTTAAAAGCAGGTGGGGATATAATTTTGGAGTGGTTGGTGCTATTATTTAATAAATGTATGGAAGAGGGTAAGGTACCTAGGGATTGGCAGAGACGTGTATTGTTCCTTTGTATAAAAGGCAAAGGGGACAAAAGAGAGTCAAAAATTATTGGGGAATAAGTCTTTTGAGTGTACCTGGTAAAGTGTATGGTAGAGTTATTATTGAAAGAATTAAGAGTAAAACAGAAAGCAGGATAGCAGATGAACAAGGCGGCTTTAGGAAAGGTAGGGGGTGTGTAGACCAAGTGTTTACAGTGAAACATATAGGTGAACAGTATTTGGATAAGGGTAAAAGATGTTTTTGTGGCATTTATGGATTTGGAAAAGGCGTATGATAGGGTAGATAGGGGGCAATGTGGCAGATGTTGCAGGTGTATGGAATAGGAGGAAGGTTACTGAAAGCAGTGAAGAGTTTTTATGAGGATAGTGAGGCTCAGGTTAGAGTGTGTAGGAGGGAAGGGACTATTTCCCAGTAAAAGTGGGCCTTAGACAAGGATGTGTGATGTCACCGTGGTTGTTCAATATATTTATAGATGGGGTTGTAAGAGAAGTGAATGCGAGGGTCTTGGCAAGAGGTGTTGGGCTAAAGATAAAGAACAAATACAAAGTGGGAGTTGTCACAGTTGCTTTTTGCTGATGACACTGTGCTTTGGGAGATTCTGAAGAGAAGCTGCAGAGGTTGGTGGATGAATTTGGTAGGGTGTGTAAAAGAAGAAAATTGAAAGTGAATATAGGAAAGAGTAAGGTGATGAGGATAACAAAAGAATAGGTGACGAAAGATTGGATATCAGATTGGAGGGAGAGAGTATGGAGGAGGTGAATGTATTCAGATATTTGGGAGTGGACATGTCGGCGGATGGGTCTATGAAGGATGAGGTGAATCATAGAATTGATGAGGGGAAAAAGTGGTGCACTTCGGAGTCTGTGGAGACAAAGAACCTTGTCCATGGAAGTAAAGGGGAATGTATGAGAGTATAGTTATACCAACGCTCTTATATGGGTGTGAAGCATGGGTGATGAATGTTGCAACGAGGGAAGACTGGAGGCAGTGGAGATGTCATGTCTGAGGTCAATGTGTGGTGTGAATATAATGCAGAGAATTCGGAGTTTGGAAATTGGAGGAGGTGGGGGATTACCAAAACGATTGTCCAGAGAGCTGGGGGAGGGGTTGTTGAGGTGGTTTGGACATGTAGAGAGAATGGAACGAGACAGAGTGACTTCGAGAGTGTATAAATCTGTAGTGGAGGGAAGGCGGGGTAGGGGTCGGCCTAGGAAAGGTTGGAGGGAGGGGGTAAAGGAAGTTTTGTGTGCGAGGGCTTGGATTTCCAGCAAGCATGTGGAGCGTATTTGATAGGAGTGAATGGAGGCATATG
>WNWK01007218.1:0-96473 GCA_009830355.1 Cherax destructor | reverse complement strand
TCATGGATTGGGTCAGCCATGGTTAGGTTACTTCTTTCTTTATTTTTAAGAAAAAAAAGAAAATAAAAATAAAAAAATAAAAAAAGGGGGGAACGTGGAGGAATAGCTCCTAGGAGGAATGAAAGGGAGTGTAAATCCCCCTCCTCGCCCAAGAGGACCTCAACACCACAAGTAGTGCAGATGCTGCATGGAACCCGTGCCATACCCTACCCTTCATGCCAGTAAACCAGCAATCCGGGATAGCAACCTCACATCCACCGAGCCATCTCGGGACAAAGAGAGGGCGGCCGGATATCCGCCACAAAGCATACCGCCTTCGGTCACCACCCCCGGAATCCGAAAGGTGGCCTCCAGAGATACACCCGTCGCCCGAAAGATACACAAGGCCACCCCCCGGGTGACCTGAGAGGGATCGGGACATCCCCAGGCGATCCAGATTCCACGGCAAACTACACCACCGCCAAGGACCTCAACGGAATGGGATGGACCACGATACCCTTCCCCCTACCTAGGAACGATAATGCCTGAGGAGAGAAGCTCCCAGGGTAAAACTGGGAAGGAACTAAGGGAGGGATGAGGAGGAAGAGGAGGACAGGGAAAAAGGGAGGATGGAGGAGATGGGATAGGGAAGGGGGGATTGGGGGGTAATTAGGTTCGGTCTGAGGAAGAAGACCAAGAGGTCCAATTCCTCAGACCGATAGCCTCTTTACCACGACAAGGAGCCCCTCTTAAAGAGGAATAGCAGGGAAAAGAAGTGTGAAGGATGTGTTTATGTGCTAAAAAAAAACGTCAAAGTTGGCACAATAATTCATTTTTACTTAAAAAGTAGACAGCATAATCGTACAGCCTTTAAGGCTGTACGATTATGCTGTTTTTTGACTAGTGCTCTGCTCACCAGGCTGCTGAAAGCTGGCCTCACATAATTATTGTGTTATACAGTGGACCCCCGAGTAACGAGCATAATTCATTCCAGAAGCCTGCTCAAGTGCCATTACCGAACGAATTTACTCCCTTAAGGAATAATGTCAAGTAGGTTAGTCTATTTCAGACCCCCAAAAATACACTTACAAAAGCACTTACAATATTATACTTACATAAATGTACGATTTCCGGGGTGCTCGTTACTCGGGGGTCTACTGTATTTTGACTGACCCTACCCAGGGATTAAATAGTAATTAAGATTTTGAAATCATAACACAGGCAGGCCCCACCTTACAGTTTGCTTCACAGCGTATTGCTAATGTAGCAGTTTTCAATTATATACCCATTCTTTATTTATTCAGACTTCCTACAAGCTAAGGATGAAAATATTTTAAACTAAGTAATGTGTGTACTGTACGTATATGCATTTTTTAGGCCTAGCTCTATAGCTCACTTAATATGATAGAGTAAACCATGTTATCAAGCTTTTATTTGCATTTGAAAGTGGAAAAAAAGGCTACGTTTCACTTTACAAGGATTTTCAGTTTACAGTAGTAGCCCAGAAACTAACCTACTATATAAGCAGGGACCTCCTTTACTACATCAAATGAAACAAAGAAACATAAGTTCAACTTAGTAAAGAGGATTATTTTTACAAAGAAGTTATTACAGCGAGAAATATACAGAAATATAGGCTGCAGGACAAGTTTACAAAATTATTTTAATCTAGCTGTAATGAAACAGATTGCACTGGTGTTATGATTTAGGACAAAATCAAAAGCGTGACTTCATCAGCCGCCTATGACATCTACCCATCACCAGTAACCTTCCTGGGAAATGGGAAGCAGTCAAAACCTAGATCAAAGAGGGTAGCTCCAATTCCATAAATCAAAAGTCTTTCATCAGCATCAAGGCACCTTTCTTGAAGGGACTGGATATTGATGATATACTGTCTCCTGTGACTGTAGTATGTACCGACATTCCCACCAGCTCTTTCACCAACCATAGATGCTCATACGTTTCCCATTATCAAAATATGTATATTAATTAGAAGATAAAAGAATTTTGTGGTAAGTACAATATTTTTATTTAACCCTGTATGTGTACTCTCATTCTTCATTAATACTGACAGCTCAATTTAAAAAAAAAAAAACTTTTGAGAGATTTAAGATAGAATAAACTACTGATTATATTAGTAAGTAATAGCATACATGAAGTAAATGAAAAGTTCTCTTGTATAAGATGGGTTTGGATTATCATATGAATATTTTATTACCTACACATTTCCATTATTTCACATACAGCTGCTATTACAGTCATAAGAAAAATTAAACATTAAAACAGCAAGTACTGAGAAGAAAAAATGCAACTTACAGCAAGTTACATAGTCCACAGTGCCAAGGGATTACATGACAGTGTATACTGAGTAATAATCTACTAATGAAATTACAACAAGATTTGACACTTAAATACTGAACTAAGTATTGTATTTGAGCAATGGTAAGTTTAATACTAAATCTCTAATGCTAACCATATAAAGAGAAAAGAAAGGCATAAAGAAAGGCTTGAAGTACAAAGGCCTTTCCCAGGCAAATGCTGAAAGTTTGAGAAAACACTGACTTCAATGAAGAGCACAGTATTTTCAATTTATATTCATATTACTATCACAAAGGTACAACTTCTTAATTTTCTTTTACATATGAACAGACACCACTGAATATATTCAAAATTCATCAGCAACAGTCATATATAATCACATAATAACCTTCAAGGCTGCCAGAAAATACTTTTTCTTTTAGGTTATAATTATGGATTTTGAACCAAGCCAATATGAGTAAAGCATGTTAAATATTAAAAAATATAATAGTTTGCATTTCAAGGAATAAACAAAAATATACATAATAAGATTACTAACAAAATATTTTGTAAATAATCTTTCATTTGTGCAGGAATAACCAAAACAGCCAAAGAAGTAAAAAACAAAAAGAATAAAGGCTGTGGTAAAAGTAACATAACAATCACTAAACAAAAGTAAGCAGACACAATGGAATACTCAAAATGATAAAATAATAGAAACACCGGTGACAAGTTTAATTGCATTAAAATTTCATCTTATAAAATTATTAATTTAATATATGTACACCCCAAATAAAAAGCAATATAAAATAATTCACTGATGTTGGTCTTTATTGATGGACCAAGTGATTTTACTTCTAGAAATCAAAATTCCAACCACAAACCCTGATTGTGCCTCGAAAATTAAGTTAATGATTCATACAACTTTATAAAAAAAAAAAAAAAATACAATATTCCTCTTTAGGAATAAATATACAAAGCATGCCTTTTCTGCAAAGACTATAATCCTAGTTTATAATGCAATGACTGTTTTGTCAAACAACTCAAATGTAGTATTGCAATAAGTGAGAAATTCAACCCAACATGAAATTTACATACTGTACTGTACTTCACAGATATTAAATATACCAACTTAATTTAGGATGACTTAAGAGAGTCTTGGTAGGATTAAGTTTAAATATATTAAATCAATTTTAACATGTAAGGTAAGGTTGATAGGTTAGTTTGGGTTTAAAATTCAAATTTTATGTTGACATAATTATACTGTATTTGTAAATAAGCAAAAATATTAAAGAAATTATTTTTATGGCAGTTCAGCTTATTTTAGCAACTCTGCCGGTAAATGGCACATTTTATTTATACGTATTTAATAATAATAAAAAATATATATACTATATAGATTTTTAATAGTTTTTATTCTTTATTTCCTCATATCTCCATGGGGAAGTGGAACAGAATTCTTCATCCATAAGCCATGCATGTTGTAAGAGGCAACTAAAATTCTGGGAGGAAGGGGCTAGTAACCCCGTCTCCTGCACAAATTACTAAATTTAAAAGGAGAAACTTTTGTTTTTCCTTTGGGACCACCTACCTCGGTGGGATACAGCCGGTTTGTTGAAAGAAAGATAGACAGACAGATATAGAGATAGATAGATACAGATACGTATATATAATTTACTTATTTTTTGAAGGGATTCAGGAAAACCAGTTAGCCGGACACGAGTCCTGGAGGTGGGAAGTACGTGCCTGCACTCTTAAGGAGAGGGATATCTGATGTTTAGAGGGACATCTAATATCTAAACCAAGGTTGGGAACCTACAGCTTTCCAAGGCATTAAGTGTGGTCTTCTGAATGAATTATTTTTCTTGAGGTTATATAAAATTATATAACCTCAAGAAAAATAATTCATTCAGAAGGCCAGTGACCTCGGTTTTCGTGCACCTCCAAACTCGAACAATTATGTAAGTGTATTTTTGTAAGTGCTTTTTTAAGTGTACTTTTGGGGGGTCTGAAGTGACTAATCTAATTTACATTTGTCCTTATGGGAACAAATTCGTTTGGTAACGGCACTCAAACAGCATTCTGGAAAGAATTTTCAACGAAAACCGAGGGTCCACTGTAATAACTTTTTTACAAAATAAGTGACATTTTGCAGTACAGTGGACCCCCGGCTAACGAAAAAAATTCATTCCAGAAGCCTGCTAAAGTGCCATTACCAAACGAATTTACTCCCTTAAGAAATAATGTCAAGTAGGTTAGTCCATTTCAGACCCCCAAAAATACACTTCCACAAGCACTTACAATATTATACTTACATAATTGTACGATTTCCGGGGTGTTCGTTAGCCGGGGATCCACTGTATATCTAATAAAAATTTCTTGAATACAGCCTTATTAGATTACAGCTAACTTTAATGTGGCCTTCCAACTTAAAAAGGTTCCCACCCCTGGTCTAAACTGTCATATCTGCATGCCTCTGGCAAGACAAGTGATAGTGTGAATGACGGTGAATTAGTTTTTATTTTTCAGGATATCCTGCCTCTGCAAAGACAGTGATTATATGTCAATGATGGAGTAAGTGTTTTCTATCTCTGGGGTCACCCTGCCTTGGTGGGATATGGCTTGTTTAAATATATATATATATATATACAGTGGTACCTTGGTTAACGATATTTTTTCGTTCCAGAATGCTGTTCAAGTGCCATTACCAAACGAATTTATCACCATAAGGAATAATGTAAAATAGACTAGTCCTTTTAGACCCCCAAAAATACACTTACAAAAGCATTTAAAAAAATAAACTTACATAAAAGGGCGAGTTTGGGGACCATCGTTAACCGAGGTACCACTGTATATAGCTCTAGGCCTTTCATGTTGCAGCTAACACTTTTTCAAGAGCTTGCAACATTAGAAATTAATGAAGATCAGCCCAGGTAGGTGTGTCTATGAAGGCATTCTACAAGGAATGAGGGATGCCTGCTTGCCCAATGCCAGATGACAAAGGTTAAAATGTATTTTAAGAGCCAGCAGAAAAAGATAGCCCAGCCCATTAGCATAAAATCTATGGTAATGAATGCCAGAATATATCACTAATGACCTGTCAAGGATCAAGAATGAGCCAACAAACTTCTATATGCTTCTTTATAAAGGACCAAAAACAATTCTTACTTGTGTTTGTGGTAATGTTTTTTTTTTTCTAAGTTCTGGAAACTTCCTCATAAATTACTTAAAAAAAAAAAAAATTCTAGATACAGAAAATTTCACAACTGATAAAAATATATTTTATGGGATTTTTTCTCAAGGAATTACTGTGATAATTATGGAATATGGAACCTTTTACAGTTATTGAAATTTTCTTGTTATTAAATGTGTGTTCTCGAAAAAGAAAATATTCATATCTATAGTTCACCAGTTTTTTTCAATTTAACATTAGTAAAATGCTGAATCAGAGATTTCTCATTGAGTAGACCCCAATGTAAGATCTTTCTGTAAAATACAAGAGAATTTGGATAAATTAACGAAATTGAGGATCGAGTTTTCCCAATCTTGGTCAGGAATTTCTTTCTCAAGTAACCAAAAAAAGTATGGTTCCATTTTGTTTAAAAAAAAGCCCAATCAAATTGACGCATGGAGTTTTTGCACTCAAATTTGAGTCCTATTTTTGGCTTATTATTTGGGTCCGAATGGACTAAATTCTTACATTTCACTAGTTTATGTAAATTCGTTTGTAACGACTTGAGCACATTGAAACAAAGTGTTCAACAAGCTATTCAAACTGACCTAATAAAGTGATCAGAAATTGATAATTTGGAAAATTTCAAAATAGGGTCCAGAATAAACAAAGCAGGCATTCCTAGCACTAAAATGACATTTCCTTTGTTCATTAGTTAGGTTTCCAGGCTTTACACATGAATTAAATTTTTATTTTTTTATTCACACAAAAAATAGAAGTTACTATTATGCAATATTGTAATAACTGTATAAATAATATCAGCATATCATGAACGCATATCAGACCCACCAGCTGATGTGTACTGGACGTATGACGTGATTTGCTTACTCTTGAACATCGGCAAAAAATGAACATTTTCACTACTTTGAGTTCAATTTCAAGCTATTTTCATTCTTAAAACCCATCAAAATCTTTGCCTATTTTGTAATATATCTTCCATTCTATCACACAAGACCAAGAAACCGAGAATACAACCATAAAAACTACATGAAAATACACCGCAAATTTGTTGTTTATTTGGTACATGGTCACAGTTTTTTCTCATTATGCACTGCATGCTGCAGGATTTGTTTTATGTGGTGCACAATTACTGCATTGACCCATTCTCTCATATCTAGGCAGAAATTTACCGCTGACAGCTTATCTGAGTGAGCTGAGCTCATCATGTAGAACTACAGCACGTACACTCAAAGGGTTAAGGTCCCTTATCATATGTTCACCTATCTATGTATATGCTATTATGGGGTCTTTTCTTCCCTAAACCTATTTACTATAGCCATAGGGCATAAAATAGCAAAAAATTAATGGCAAGGCACGAGGAGGACCAAGACAATATGTAAAGACTAAAATAGTACCTATACAATGCTTTATGAGACTGATCTAATACAAAAGGTTGATAGGTATAACCAAAGCCAAAACATCAAATTTTAACTTATAGAAGCCAGTTATCATAGAAATGTCAGTGTAGAATCAAGACATTTAAGAGAGTCCACAGCTTTTGTAAAAATATCCAGATTAAAATTATGTACAATAGCCTCTTCCATAAATGTATCTAGTTTAAACAGGTCCAGGCTATTATTATAGCATAGTGAGTGGTTATCATGTTTCATAATCATGAATAAGGAACTATAATTCTGGATTCTCCTTGATAGTAGGTTGGTAGACAGCAACCACCCAGGGAGGTACTACTGTCCTGCCAAGTGAGTGTAAAACAAAAGCCTGTAATTGTTTTACATGATGGTAGGATTGCTGGTGTCTTTTTTCTGTCTCATAAACATGCAAGATTTTAGGTACGTCTTGCTACTTCTACTTACACTTAGGTGACACTGCACATGCACGTACAAGCATATATATACATACCCCTCTGGGTTTTCTTCTATTTTCTTACTAGTTCTTCCTCCATAAGCCATGCATGTCATAAGAGGTGACTAAAATGCCGGGAGCAAGGGGATAGTAACCCCTTCTCCTGTATACATTACTTAAGTTAAAAAGAGAAACTTTTGTTTTTCTTTTTGGGCCACCCTGCTTCGGTGGGATATGACTAATTTGTTGAAAGAAGAATAATTCTGGCTTCTGACCATTTTGCAGGGTTATTGCACACAGGCGAGATTAAATATGGCATTAGATTCCTCCGCTGTTCAGACTGAGTATTGGTGTTGTGCTAACCAACAACCACTGCACCTCACTCTATAAATGCCACCAAATAGTTTTTTGGAAAATTTCTAATCAGCATGCTTTTAACTGTCCATGATTTCTTGATGATGGCTTGTATGATGAATCTTTTTTGGGGAATCTAGCAACACAAATAAATTCTTGTTCTAAGGGAAAATTAACACTCCTAACCTGTGGGGTTATCCTAGGTCTAGTTTTATAAGTCTTCCTAGCTGCTATCAGAGCCTTTTCTAGAAACTCAGAGCTTCAGACTCTCAAGGCTTTCAGGAACATAGTGAGAGAGACTCCCTTTTATTGTGGTTTCATGACTGTAGTAGTAATAGATAGAAGAACAAACATTAGTGATCTTCCTATATACATACTGTGAACTTGAAATTTCTATCTGCACAATGGATCAAGGCATCCAGGAAGGGAGTTTGCAATCCACTTCTTTTTCCACCGCAGAATTTAATAGATGGGACAAGTGAAATGAGTTTCGGTAAATTGTATCCAGATCCAAAGAAATCAGCCACAAGCACAGGATGGCATCCACATACCATAACCACCTGGCTTCATTAGGCAGGATATTTTTCAGCCATTCAGTTTCAAAAAACTCCATATAAAGATTACTCAAAACAGGAGATATGAATTTCTCAGCCATTTCATGCTTTTGGGCATAACTTTCCCTCAAATACGAACTTGCAATCAACCACACACATCTTAATTTAGTAATAATGTTCTTGTTGAACAGCATGGAGTACTTATCCAATTCATCAGGTACTGGGACTCAAGTGAACAATGCAGCAATGTCAAAACTTGCCAGTGTGAAGTCATTAGAGAAAATCAGATTCTGCAATTTTTCAATGTCTACATTATTTTTTACTTGGGCTTTCTGCAATGGTACCTACTATTGTTGTTAACACTAAGTATTTGGGCTGATCTTCATTCCTTTTCACTATTGCAAGCTATTGAAAAGTGTTGCCTGCAAGATGAAAGGTACAGAGCTATTATTAAATTCCCACTTCTACCTAGAGGGTGTTCCAGGGGTCAATGCCCCCAAAGCCCAATCCATGACTAGGCTCATGGTGGATCAGGGCATGATCAACCAGGCTGTTACTGCAGGCCACACACAATTCAATGTACAAACCACAGCCCAGCTGGTCAGGCACTGACTTTAGGTATCTGTCCAGTTTCCTCTTTAAAGACAAATAAATGTATATTTATAATCCCTCTTGTGTATTATTGGAGGCTATTGAACAGCCTTGGGTCCCTGAGACTTACTGTTTTCTTTCAGTGTACTCACAACACCCTTGCTTTTCACTGAGGGGATGTTGCACTGTTTGCCGAGTCTTTTGTCTTCATAGGGAGTTATTTTTGTGTGCAGATTTGGGACCAGTCCCTCTAGGAGTTTCAAGGTGTAAATTATGATGCACCTTTCTCTCCTGTGCTCCAAGCAGTACAGGTCAAGGGATTTCAGATGTTCCCAGTAATTGAGGTGCTTTACTGAACTTATACATGAAGGTCCTCTGTACATTCTCCAAATATTCCAGCCTAGATACAACAAGTAATTTAAAGAGGGGTCATTATTGACTTGGCATCTCTTGTTTTGAAGGTTTTCATAATCCATCCTATCATTTTCCTTGTAGTTATGATGACACTGTTGTGGTCCTCTGACAATATCACTCCTAAGTCCTTCACATTAGTTTTCTGCTCTACTGTGTGATTAGAATTAGTCTTATACTCTGTTCTAGCTTTTAATTCCTCAAGTTTTCCGTAACAGAGTAGCTGGAATTTGTCTTCATTGCACATAATACTGTACTTGTTTTGCATCTATTATCACTCATTTGTGATTGCCAGAGGTACACAGATATAACAGTTTAGATGTCCCTCCAACCAGGACATTTGCTGTTTGGAGGGACATTTAAACTGTTGTATCTGCATGACTCTGGCAAGACAGTGATAACATGAATGATGGTGAAAGCATTTCTTTTTCGTGTCACCCTGCCTCGGTGGGAGACAGCCAGCATGTTAACCCTTTAACTGTCCAAATGTAGATCTACATTCTTACTGCTAGAGCTCCAAACGTAGATCAACGTTTTATTTTTCTTGCCTTCAAATTTGGCACTAGAGGCCTGATAGGCCCAGGTAGTACAGAATGGGCCAGTGTGCACAGTATTAAAAAAAAATCAGGAACCACTTAGTACCTTGTCGGAGCACCAGGTCAACTGAGCGCCAGCTAGATAAAACAGCATGGCAAACCCCAGGGATTCACTAATACCACGTTGTATTAACACACTCCTTTTAGGAGGAAAGTGATGTTGACCTCGAGTTTAGTGGCTTTAAAACGGATGTAGCCACAAGTGGTCGAGGAAATATAAAAAACCTAGATAATAACCCATAAGCAACATTTGTGCTACATCCTTTCAATTTTGATGCAACTGGTAGTGTCATCCTGCCAGAATGTCCTATCACTTATGACCTAAGTAAAAAGAAACCATTCTGCATCGTGTAATATGTGTTCGTGTGGCTGGCTGGCCCCCTCCCTCCCTCTCTCCCTTTCCCTCTCTCTCTCTCTCCCCCTCTCTCTCTCTCCCCTCCTCTCTCTCTCTCCCCTCCTCTCTCTCTCTCCCCTCCTCTCTCTCTCTCTCCCTCTCTCTCTCTCTCTCTCCCTCTCTCTCTCTCTCCCCTCTCTCTCTCTCCCCCTCTCTCTCTCTCTCTCTCCCTCCTCTCTCTCCCCTCTCTCTCTTCTCTCTCCCCCTCTCTCTCTCTTCTCTCCCCCCCCTCTCTCTCTCTCTCTACCTCTCAGAGTCGCTCATAAACCTGATCATAAATTAGATGTTTGAACAGGTATTACACAAGTTGCAGAATAATCACGTCTGCACAAGTGGAAACATAAAACTGTGGCCAAAATGTGTATTACTTGTCACAGTCATGCTTATGCCTCATATCTACAAGTACAGTACAGCACTTTGTCTTTTTGGGGAGGGTTATTCTTGGTAATTTACATTATGATAACTGTACTTATGTGTACCTGTGCCTAAAATAAACTAAATTCTTGATTCTGTTCAAGGGATGCCTGTCCTTCAACAAATATATACCAAGCAAACATAATTGCTTGAAGGACAGGCATCGCTTGAACAGAATCAAGAACTAAATAAGTTTATTTAGGTACAGGTACACATAAGTACAGTTATCATAGTGTAAATTACCTAGGATAACTCAAAAAAGCCAAAGTGCTGTACTGTGCTCGTAGATATGAGGCATAAGCATGACTATAGCGAATACATATTGCCATTTAGTTTCCACTTGGCAACTGTATTCTGCAACTTGTGTAATACCTGTTCGAAAGTCTAGATTACGATTAGGCTCACGAGTGCCTCTCTGAGACAGACACATGCGGAGATACAGGCAGACAGCACACACACACACACACACAGTCATGCTTGTGTGTGTGGAACAGTGAAAACAAATAGAAAACATCCCAAGGTTCACTGGGAGGGGGGAGAGCTGTGGTGCAGCCATGTTGAGTAACTGCACCATCAGCAATTTAGATTGCCACTCTGACACTGTGCTTTAAGGAGTTTCATATATGTACTCCAGTACTTCTAAAAATATTGACGAGACCTATAAATAATAATTTGTATATATTTCTAGACAATAGTATGTGACTGAGGCAGGTGAACATGTTCAACTGTCAATGTGTTTGCGACTGTTTCACTAATATATTTGTACCTAATATTTGTGTAAGAACAAAGATTGGCTATGATATCACAAGATCTACTATAAATTGTAATTATCAGAACACAAAAACTACGTATAAAAAAAAAAAAAAAAAAAAAAAAATTAAATTGCCAACATTTCTGAAAGTGGCAGGACTCAATGTTGCCATCAGGTGAGTATCCAGTGCCAACTTCGCAGTCTTATATCTCGATAAATACTGGTGCTAAAAAATTTTTTGGCCTTATTACATACAGAAAACTGTCCTCTGTTGAAATATTTTTTTCAAATATTCAAAGTGCTAGCAGTAAAAATGTAGACCTATGTTTGGACAGTTAAAGGGCTAAAAAATATATACTACATACAGTGGACCCTCGGTTTTCGATCACCTCCAAACTCGAACAATTATGTAAGTGTATTTTCGTAAGTGCTTTTGTAAGTGTATTTTTGGGAGTCTGAAATGACTAATCTAATTTACATTTGTCCTTATGGGAACAAATTCGGTTGGTAACGGCACTCAAACAGCATTCTGGAAAGAATTTTCAACAAAAACCGAGGGTCCACTGTATATATTAATTGCAGACAAGTGATATAAATGCAAAAAACCAGAGGGAGTTGAATGGTTGAATGATAGTCTTAAGCCTTTAATGTTGCAGCCAACACTTCAAGAATTGCAGAAGGAAGAGATTCCAGGCATCTGCCTGGAATCTCTATTCCTTTAAAAACATTACAACTGAGAGTGTTGGCTGTAATATGAAAGGCCTAAAGCTATTATTCAATTCCATGCAAGGGGTGGGATTGGTATGTGTGGAGTGGGTGTACTCACCTATTTGTGGTTGTAGGGGCTGAGTCACAGCTCCTGGCTCATACTGTGTGTGTGTGATGTGTGTGGTGTGTGTGTTGTGTGAGTGTGTGTGTGTGGTGTGTGTTGTGTGTGTGTGTGTGTGTGTGTGTGTGTGTGTGTGTGTGTGTGTGTGTGTGTGTGTGTGTGTGTGTGTGTGTGTGTGCGTGTGTGTGGTGTGTGCGGGGTGTGGGGTGAGGTGATGTGTGTGTGTGTGATGTGTGTACTCACCTAGTACTCACCTAGTTGTGGTTGCAGGGTCGAGTCAAGCTCCTGGCCCCGCCTCTTCACTGCCGCTACTGGGTCACTCTCCCTGCGCCATGAGGGTTTATCATACCTCTGCTTAAAGCTATGTATAGAGCCTACCTCCACTACATCGCTTCCTAAACTATTCCACTTCCCGACAACTCTGTGACTGAAGAAATACTTCCAAACATCTCTGTGATTCATCTGAGTCTTCAACTTCCAACTGTGTCCCCTTGTTGTTGTGTCCCATCTCTGGAACATTCTGTGTGTGTGTGTGTGTGTGGGGTGTGTGTGTGTGGGGTGTGTGTGTGGGGGGTGTGTGTGGGGTGTGTGTGTGGGGTGTGTGTGTGTGGGGTGTGTGTGTGGGGTGTGTGTGTGGGGGTTGTGTGTGGGGTGTGTGTGTGGGGTGTGGGTGTGTGTGTGTGGGGTGTGTGTGTGTGGGGTGTGTGTGTGGGTGTGTGTGTGGGGGTGTGTGTGTGGTGTGTGTGTGGGGTTTTGTGTGTGGGGTGTGTGTGGGTGTGTGTGTGGTGTGTGTGTGGGGTGTGTGTGTGGGGTGTGTGTGTGGGGTGTGTGGTGTGGGTGTGTGTGTGGGGGTGTGTGTGTGGGGTGTGTGTGTGTGGGTGTGTGTGTGGGGTGTGTGTGTGTGTGGGGTGTGTGTGTGTGGGGTGTGTGTGTGTGGGGTGTGTGTGTGTGGGGTGTGTGTGTGTGGGGGTGTGTGTGTGTGGTGTGTGTGTGTGTGGGGTGTGTGTGTGGGGTGTGTGTGTGGGGTGTGTGTGTGTGGGTGTGTGTGTGGGGTGTGTGTGTGTGGGGTGTGTGTGTGTGGGTGTGTGTGTGAGGGGTGTGTGTGTGGGGTGTGTGTGTGGGGTGTGTGTGTGGGTGTGTGTGGGGTGTGTGTGTGGGTGTGTGTGTGTGGGGTGTGTGTGTGGGTGTGTGTGTGGGGTGTGTGTGTGTGGGGTGTGTGTGTGTGGGTGTGTGTGTGTGTGTGTGTGGGGTGTGTGTGTGTGGGGTGTGTGTGTGGGTGGGTGTGTGTGTGTGGGGTGTGTGTGTGGGTGTGGGGTGGGTGTGTGTGGGGTGTGTGTGGTGTGGGGTGTGTGTGTGTGGTGGTGTGTGTGTGTGGGTGTGTGTGTGTGGGGTGTGTGTGTGGGGTGTGTGTGTGGGGTGTGTGTGGGGGGTGTGTGGGGGTGTGTGTGGGGTGTGTGTGTGGGGGTGTGTGGGGGTGTGGGGGTGTGTGTGTGGGGTGTGTGTGTGTGGTGTGTGTGTGGGGTGTGTGTGTGGGGTGTGTGGTGTGGGGTGTGTGTGTGGGGTGTGTGTGGGTGTGTGTGTGTGAGGGGTGTGGGGGTGTGTGGGGTGTGTGTGGGTGTGTGTGGGTGTGTGTGGGGGTGGGTGTGTGGTGGGGGTGTGGGGTGTGTGTGGGGTGTGTGTGGGGTGTGTGTGGGGGTGGTGGGTGTGTGTGGGTGTGTGTGGGGTGTGTGTGGGTGTGGTGTGGGGGTGTGGGGTGTGTGGGTGTGTGTGGGGTGTGTGGGGGTTGTGTGGGGGGTGTGGGGTGTGTGGGGGTGTGGGTGTGGGGTGTGGGGTGTGGGTGTGTGTGGGGGTGTGGGTGTGGTGTGTGTGTGGGGGGTGTGTGTGTGGGGTGTGTGGTGTGGGGGGTGTGTGGGGGTGTGTGGGTGTGTGTGGGGTGTGGGGGTGTGGGGTGTGGGTGTGTGGGGGTGTGGGGTGTGTGGGTGTGGTGTGGTGTGGGTGTGTGGGGGTGTGGGGTGGGGGTGTGTGGGGTGTGTGGGGGTGTGGTGTGGTGTGGGTGGGGGTGTGGGTGGGTGGTGGGGGTGGGGGGTGGGTGTTGTGGGTGTGGGGTGGGTGTGTGGGGGGTTGGGGGTGGGGTGGGGGGTGGGTGTGTGTGGGTTTTGGTGGGTGTGTGGTAGGTTGTGTTGAAGGTGGGTATTGTGCTCTTGTGGGTGTTTGGGTGTGTTGTGGGTGTGTTGGGGGTGGTTGGGGTGTGTTGGGGGTGTGTTGGGGGTGTGTTGGGGGTGTGTTGGGGGTGTTGGGGGTGTTGGGGGTGTTGGGTGTTGGGGGTGTTGGGGTGTTGGGGGTGTTGGGGGTTGTTGGGGGTTGTTGGGGGGTGTTGGGGGTGTTGGGGGTTGGGGGTGTTGGGGGGGTGTTTGGGGGTGTTGTTGGGGGTGTTGTTGGGGTGTTGTGGGTGTTGTGGGGGTGTTGTGGGGGGATGTTGGGGATGTTGGGGTTGTTGGGGGTGGGTTGGGGGTTGGGGGTGTTGGGGTTGTTGGGGGGTTGTTGGGGGTTGTTGGGTGGGGGTGTTGGGGGTGTTAGGGGTGTTGGGGGTGTTGGGGGGTGATGGGGATTGGGGGTGTTGAGGGGTGTTGGGGTGGGGTGGGATGTGTGTGTAATAATTTTATTTATTCATTCAGTTAATTATTTATGAAATCTTGGTGTAAAATTTCTTACTCCTTGTTGTCTATTTGACAAGCGTTCAAATTAGTCGGTTAAAAATTAAAGGTAACACCTGATACACCATCCCTTCTTCTGGATAGCAAAATACTTATAAAACAATTCATTACCTTAGCATTCTGGTGACAGTCTTATCACATCCATTGTTAGGACGAACATAGAATTTCTTGAAAAAACTGCAAAACCAATCACAAGAGACTGCTTCTCACTTTCAAGTATGGTATATAGTGAATATGACAGTAGCCATAGTTTAAGTGTTGGATGGTAATCTTTCTGTCCAACACCTCACTGGTCACCTGCAGTCTAGTTCATTACATGTCAGAGAGCTTGAAGTTTCTGTGACATCACTAGTTCTCAAAATGGCTGACGCGGCCGGGGTAGATCACCAAACAGGTCCACAGAGGTGCTGTGAACACTCCTTGCCAGAGCCTTGATGGATGCTGCCATCTGGCCTGTGTCACTTGGTCTCTGAAAGGTAAAATTTATTGTATCCAACATAACTATAAACCAATGTGCATATGTTTCTTTTTGCTCCATCACAGAAATTATGTTCACACTCCAACAGCACCTGAAATTCCTTAGGTCATTTGCCTCCAGTAACTCCAATCTAACACTTGCATACACCCACTGGATGTTCAAACTCCTACCTCTCAGTACCTCTTTTACACCCAACTTTTTTCTTTTCCAACATACAAGGTATAAAAGAAAGTGTCTTTCATAGATGGCCTGGAGTAAACCTGGAGAGGGTTTTGGGGGTCAACGCCCCTGTGGCCCAGCCTGAGACCAGGCCTCGTGGTGGATCAGGGTCTGATCAACCAGGCTGTTATTGTTGGCCGCACGCAAACTGACATATACGAAGCACAGTCCTGCTGGTCTGGTACTAACTTTAGGTGCCTGCCCAGTGCCTTTCCTTGAGGAACTGTAGCCAAACAGATTCAGTGTCTGTCACTTCCATTTTTATATCTTGTCTAATATACCAGTTTAAATTATCTCAGACATACATCACTACTCCACCACCCTTCCTGTTGACCCTACTGGTGAAAAATAATTTATAGCCTTGTATGTGGCATTCAGAAGGCATTTCTCTATCTTTCAGGTTGAACCAGATGTCTGTTATAGCAATAATAATCTGTGCTTCCTGCACATACAGGAATTTTAGCTCATCTATCTTATTTCTAGCTCTCCTACTATTGGTATAGTAGACCTTAAGTGAGTCAGTCACACGCTGCCCTCTGCTTCCTATCTTCATTTGTTGATCAATCCTTTGCTTTTATTAGTAACTAGTATATGATAAGCAATGTTTTTTGAACACTTCTCCGAGGTATCTTGGCAATTTTTGCTGCTTTCATTCCTTATGCTGCAGCCAATTTGTTTCCCATACTCCCATACCTTTATCTTCTATGAGTTTAAAGTTCTAGACAACTCAAGAATAGCCCCCTCAACATAATTAGGTAACACTAACACCACTGCCTCAGAGAGATGAACTCCATCTCTTGCATTCATATATATGTCATAGAAATTGTCCTAACAGTTGTCACTGAATGGAATTACAAGTTCTTTGCAGTACTTATCTAGGCAACAATTTACACCAATTGATCTAGATATCCATTCACTGCTTACTCCCCTTCCAGGCAAAATGCTACGTATGATCTGAGCTCCTCCCTTAGGCACAATTAGATCTATAGCTGTCCTGTACTTGACTAGCAGCTCCTGTCTCTTGCTCTTCCCAATATCATTTCCACCAACACTGAGGTAGATAATGGGCTTGTTTCCATTACCTGACATATTATCCAACCTGCTTTCTGTATCAACACCAGCTCAAGAAAAAAAAAACCCTCTGTCTTTCCTTCCCATCTCTTGTTAGAGAGCAACATCTATATATTTTACCTGTGAATCACCAACCAGAAGAATATCCTTAACTTTATTAGCAAAGGAGTTGATGGTACCTTTAGCCTCACTGACCACTGAAATACATTCCACAAGGAGAAAAGAAAAGCAATTTCCCACCTTCACTAACCCTAATCACATCTGTTATAGTTATCCAGGTGAATTTTCAGTTTCTTATTTTCCTCTTTTATAAGTAAAACTTCCTCCTTCAGTGCCTTGAACTCTGACTTTAAAACACTACAGAAGCAAGCCATGGTGTTCTGTAACACTCCACACTAATTTCTCAAGACAACTCAGGACAGGTAGCAACCCCTAGTGACCACTGATCTCAGTGAACTGAGGTAGATGAGCTAGAAATGTTAATTTCAATACTGAAGTTTAAAAAATTAGTAAATTTAATATTTTTTTTTTTACATCGAAGGGTGAATGGTAAAATATAATTTGTAAGCAACTCACCTCAATACACTGAGGCTCCATTGGTGGCTTTGGTCTAGAATTAGGCCACATAGGTACACTGACTGGGACAGACTGCGCTAAATCTCGTCCTGCCACTTGGCCACCAGGAATATGAATCCCTTCATCATGATTTGAATCTAAGGAGAAAAAATTATGTAAATTTATTCATTGAATTCAAATTTCTATTCACAATTGCAATCTTACACTTGGTCAATATGCTGTTGCTTCATAAGGAATATAATAATGAGAAAAAAAAATCTTCTTTTAAATGAGAAAAAAAATGTTTAAAGCAATTATGAGCTTTTATAAAGATAGTGAAGCTCAGGTTAAGGTATGCAGGAGAGAGGGAGATTATTTTCCAATAAATGTAGGCCTTAAATAGTGATGCATGATGTCACCATGCTGTTTAACATACTACCTTAATTTTATAGGCGAGTTTGTAAAAGAAGTAAATGCTAGGGTGTCAGGGAGAAGAGAAGTGTGGGATTAAAAGATGAAGAATCTAACACAAAGTGGGAGTTGACAATTGTTTTTGTCGATGACACAGTGTTTTCGAGATCTGAAGAGAAGTTGCAAAGGACAGGAGACAAATTTTGGAGGGTATGTAAAAGAAGGAAATTAAAAGTGAACATAGGAAAGAGCAAGGTGATGAAAATAACAAAAAAATTAGGTAAGGAAAGACTGGATATCAGATTGGAAAGAGGGAGGATGGAGGAAGTGAATGTACTCATTTGGAAGAAATCACAATAAACCAAGGCTGAAGAAATACTTCCTAAGATCCCTATGACTCATCCGAGTCTTCAACTTCCAGCTATCCTCTTGTGTTCGCTTCCCATCTCAAACATTCTGTCCCTATTCACTTTGTCAATTCCTCTCAGTATTTTGTATGTTAATGTCATATCCTTAGTTCTCCTGTCCTCCATTGTCATCAAGTTGAGTTCCCTTAACTTTTCCTCACAAAACATACCCCTTAGCTCTGGGTCTAGTACTTTTGCAAGCTTGCACTTACTCAAATTTCTTTATTTTTTTTTTTTAACACATCGGCCGTTTCCCACCGAGGCAGGGTGACCCAAAAAGAGAGAAAAGACTTTCATCCTCGTTCAACACTTTCACCATCATTCATAAATAATCACTTTCTTTGCAGAGGCGCTCAGATGTCACTCCAAACAGCCAATATCCCAAACCCCTACTTTAAAGTGCAGGCATTGTATTCTCACCTCCATGACTTAAGTCAGGCTAACCAGTTTCCCTGAATCCCTTCACAAAATATTCCCCTGCTCACGCTCCAATAGCTCAATATGTGTTCATATATTTGGCAGTGGACTTGTCAGCAGACAGGTCTATAAAAGAAGTGAGAAGTGGGAAGAGAAAATGTTATTCATCAAGGCAAAAAGGGAAATGGATAAAGAGTATAGTGATACCACCACTCTTATAAGCATGAAGAATGGGTTTCAAACATACCTTGTTTCATATCTTCGTCCCATTTTATTTCTATTATAATTTAAGTAATTTGCTGTATCTTCACTATCTCTATTCAATCACTCCACAAAACTGAAGACCTTTGAATCAGTTTGAAATATGTACAGTGGAGCCCCGGATTACGATGGCGGTGGATTACGCTAAATTCGGTTAGCGATACATTTTTCCGTAAAAATATTGGCTCAGTTTACGATGATCCGCTCGGAATACGCTATTCATCTTGGACGCGTACACATGCCCTGGTACGGCACAACACGTTATCCACAGTCAGTGTGCCATTGTTTACCAGTGAGTGAGCGCCACCCACGCATTCATACCATACATTTTGTCATTATTCCATTGTTTTTAGTGCTTGCAACCATGGGTCCAAAGAAAGCTCCTAGTGCCAGCCCTGTGGTAAAGAGGCTGAGAAATACGGTAGAAGTGAAGGAGATAATAGCAAAATATGAAAGTGGAGTGCGTATCGCTGAGCTGGCCAGGCTGTATGGCAAAGCCTATTCAACCATCACTACCATTGTGGCCAAGGGAAATAAAATCAAGGAAGCTGTTGTTGCGAAAGGTGCAAATATGACCACAAAACAGAGATCGCAAGTGCTGGAAGATGTGGAAAATTTGTTGTTGGTGTGGATCAATGAGAAACAATTAGCAGGAGATAGTGTTACGCAGGCAATAATATCTGAAAAAGCAAGGCAGTTGCATGATGACCTCGTCAAGAAAATGCCTGCAACGAATGCTGAAGTGAACGAATTTAAAGCCAGCAAAGGCTGGTTTGACAGATTTAAGAAGCGTAGTGGCATACAGTGTGATAAGGCATGGTGAGGCAGCCAGTTGTGACAAAAGTGCGGCTGAAAAATATGTTCAGAAATTCCAGGGGTACATAGAGGCTGAACAATTCCAACCCCAACAAGTGTTCAATTGTGACAAAACAGGCCTGTTTTGGAAGAAAATGCCAAACAGGACCTTCATTACACAGGAGGAAAATGCACTGCCAGGACACAAGCCTATGAAAGACAGGCTAACTCTGATGTTGTGTGCTAATGCTAGCGGGGATTTTAAAGTGAAGCCTTTATTGGTGTATCACTCTGAAAATCCCCGAGCGTTTAAGAGATGCAGTGTCGCCAAGGTTAATTTGCGTGTGATGTGGAAGTCTAACAGTAAGGCATGGGTCACGAGGGAAATTTTCTTGGATTTGTTCCATGAAGTGTTTGGCCCCAGTGTGAAGAAATATCTCGAGGAAAATAATTTGCCACTTAAGTGCCTCCTGTTAATGGACAATGCTCCTTGTCATCCTCCAGACTTGGCAGAGCAAATTGTGCAGGACTTTAAGTTCATCAAAGTGAAGTTCTTGCCCCCTAATACCACTCCTCTCCTCCAGCCCATGGACCAGCAGGTCATTTCCAACTTTAAAAAACTCTACACCAAAGCAATGTTTCAAAAGTGCTTTGAAGTGACCACAGACATTAATATGACCCTAAAAGAGTATTGGAAAGATTGTTTCAATATCCTGCATTGTGAAAACCTTATAGGTAAGGCTTGGGAAGGAGTGACTACCAGGACTTTGAACTCTGCCTGAGAAAATTGTGGCCAGACTGTGTCCAAGAGAGGGATTTTGAAGGTTTTGGGGATGAGCCTCAGAACCCTGAGCCTGAGCCTGTTGTGGAAGAAATTGTGGCACTGGGCAAGTCCATGGGGTTGGATGTTTGTACCGAGGATGTGGAAGAGTTGGTGGAGGAGGACAATGAAGAAATAACCACTGAAGATCTGCAAGAGCTTCAACAGCAACAGCAACAACAGACCACAGTTCAGGAAAATGGCTCAGAGGAGGAGGAGGAACAGAGATGGAGGAAGTTGCCTTCTTCAATGATTAAGGAGATTTGTGGAATGTGGACCAGGGTGCAAGGCTTTATGGATGAATATCACTAACAAAGCTGTTGCAGGCCGTGCTGGCAACCTGTACAATGACACTGTGGTGTCCCATTTCAGGGATGTTTTAAAGAATCGCCAGACACAGAGCTCCCTGGACAGATTTTTTGTGAGAGAGGGGTCCAGTGACTCTCAAGCTGGTCCTAGTGGCATTAAAAGAAAAAGGCCAGTAACCCCAGAAAAGAACTTGGTACCTGCAGTGTTAATGGAAGGGGATTCCCCTTCCAAACACTAGCAACTCCTCCATCCTCCCCCCTCCTCCCATCTTCCACACATCAACAACTCTTCAATAAAAGTAAGTGACATGTTATTGTACTTTTATTCTTAATATATCATTGTTTTCTGTGTAATTTAATGTATATTTAATGTACAAATATATTTTATTTTAATACTTTTGGGTGTCTGGAACGGATTAATTTTATTTCCATTATTTCTTATGGGGAAAAAAGATTCGGATAACGACATTTTCGGTTTACGCTATGCCCTCTGGAATGGATTAATATCGTAATCCAATGGTCCACTGAAATTCTTTTGAAATTGACCATGTCATTATAATAATAATAATAATAATTTTTTTTCAACAAGTCGGCCATCTCCCACCGAGGCAGGGTGACCCAAAAAGAAAGAAAATCTCCAAAAAGAAAATACTTTCATCATCATTCAACACTTTCACCTCACTCATACATAATCACTGTCTTTGCAGAGGTACTCAGATACGAAAGCTGAGAATAGTCCCTCCCAACTGTCACTATCTACAATTACATGTACAAGGTATACAGGCCTAGCTGACATTAATGACATACAGTGGACCGCCGGAAATCGAACATTGTTTGTTCCAGAATGCTGTTCAAGTGCTGTTACCGAACAAATTTATTTCCATAAGGAATAATGTAAATTAGATTAGTCCATTTCAGACCCCCAAAAATACACTTACAATAATAAACTTACATAATAGGTCGAGTTGGGAGGCGTTCGATTTCCAGGGGTCCACTGTACAACTATATAGAAAGCCCCTTGTTATGCAGAGCATTTCGGGCAAATTAGGTCAGTTTTGTCCCAGGATGTGACCCACACCAGTTGACTAACACCCCAGTACCCATTTTACTGATGGGTGAACAGACAACGTGTAAAGAACACGCCAATGTTTCTACCTCGCTGGGACTCAAGCAGACCCTCACCGTGTAGCGAGCTTGTGCTTTCTGGCAAAACTCATTTTTTAGCTAAAATACTTAGATTATCACACTTTAAATAGAATTTACTGCAATTGAAATTTATGGGAAAAGTAAGCAAAATTTATGATTTTCTTTAGAAGCTTACTCATAGTGTATTTTATCTAAAAAATAGTTTTCAGAAAATCCTTCAAAATACCTTAAATCGCAAAAATGCAATAAAATCAAGTTTTATAGCATTTTTTAATATTCATTAATTATTTACATATTTTTAAAAAATCCCATTAAACTATAAAAATCAATATTTTTATAGAATATTCATATTATTTTCAAAAATACATGAAACATTAAAAATATTAGCCACCAGGCCACGAGGCACCTACATTAGCTACCTTTCTTATTGTACTTATGATTGTAGTTAACTGCATAAGAAGTTCTACCTAATAGTCTATGTCTGGTTCTTAATAATTAGTTGCCTGAAATGAACTGCACAATTAGTGGCTTTTTTTGTGCCTACCATTGTATTATTTCATGTAAACTACATTATTTGTATGGCATAAATAAACCATTATTATTATTACATTAATATTATTGCAGTGAGGAGGAGGCTGGAGGATGTGAAGATGCCATGTCTTAAGGCAATGTATGTGGTGTGAATATGAAGAAAAATTGTAGTTTGGTGGAGATTAGAAGATGGTGGGTTACTAAAAGTATTACCCAGAGTGCTGAGGAGGGGTTATTGAGGTGGTTTGGACATTCTGAGAGAATAGAGCAAAATATGATGATCTGTAGTGGAGGGAAGGAGGTCTAGAGGTCATTCTAGGAAAGGTTGGAGGGAGGGGGTAAAGGATGTTTTATATGCAAGGGGCTTGGATGTCCAACAGGCAGGTATGAGCATGTTAGATAAGAGTGAGTGGAGCTAAGTGGTTTTTATGATGATGTGAAGTTGGAGTGTGAGCAATGTAACATTTATTAAGGGATTCAGGGAAATTGGTTAGCTGACTTGAGTCCTGGAGGTGGGAAGTACAATGCCTACACTCTGAAGGATGGGGTGGGGATATTGAAGTTTGGAAGGGCATCTGAACTGTTGATGTGCCTCTGACAAGACAGTGATGGAGTGACTGGTAGTGTAAGTGTTGCTTCTTTTTCAGGTCATCCTACTTTGGTGAGAGAGATCAGCCGTGTTAAAAAAAATTAAGCAATAAGGAATAATTTCAAGTGATGAATGAACATGCATTAATTACTTTTAACCCAGGTGTTGCACGTGTGTCTACCGTGGTCATCATTAAAGTATGCCGGCCCCCTTTAAAACCATGACCACAAAATAAGTCATACCTTAGGCTTAATGACATCCTTCAACCGTTTAGGAAGTGATTAACACGCATTCTTTGGAGTTTCATTGGGTAAATTCACCCATCACTCACTGATGGCATCCTGAAGCAATGGGAGTGAGCTGCTATCCTTCCCATAGTAGATTTATATCTATCACAGTAAAGAGGTTCTCAATAGGGTTCAAGTCTGTGGAATATCCTGGCCAGTTATAGAAGGGTACCTCAAGCACAAAGCTACAAAAACAGATTTTGCAATGTGGCATGGAGAATGTTCTTGCATAAAATCGTGCACCACACTGCATGAAAAATTCAGCCAAATGATAAGAGAACAATTCTAGGTATGTTATTCAGTTAACTTTAGTGGTAAAAATTTTTGAGGCTTCCTGGACATTCTATTGGTGTGGGCATGTCATCAACACTGTCCTCAAGGAACCAATGCAACCAGGTTCTTCCTGGACACTTATACATATCAGTGGCTGCTACTATTTCCTTCGTTTAATGGCCTGCCTTATGTAATCTGATGATCTTTGCAATTGATTCGTGTCAGTGAATTACTTCTGCCCATTATATTTTCAACATGCCGGCCATCTCCCACTGAGGCAGGGTGATCCAAAGAAGAAAAACACTTTCACCATCATTCACATAATCACTGTCTTTGCAGAGGCACACAGATATGACAGTTCAGGTGTTACTTCAAACAGCAAATATCCCAAAGCTTTCCTTCAAAGTGCAGGCATTGTACTTCCCACTACCATATCTCAAGTTTGGCTAACCGGTTTCCCTTAATCCCTTCACAAAATATTACTCTGCTCACACTCCAACAGCTCGTCATGTCCCAAAAACCATTTGTTTCCATTCACTCCTATCTAACCCGCTCACACGTGTGTGCTGTATGTCCAAGCCCCTTGCACACAAAACCTCTTTTACCCCTTCCATCCATCCTTTTCTAGGACAACCCCTACCCCTCCTCCCTTCCTCTACAGATTTATACACCCTCCAAGTCATCCTATTTTGATCCATCCTCTCTACAACCAAACCACCTCAACAACCCATCCTCACTCCTCTGAATAATACTTCTAGTAACTCCACACCACCTAATTTCCTCACTATTAATTCTCTGCATAATGTTTACACCACACATTGCCCTTAAACACGACATCTTCACTGCCTCTGGCCTCCTCCTAGTTGCAGCATTTAAAACCCATGCTTCACATCTATATAAGTGTTGGTACCACTATACTCTCATATATTCCCTTCTTTGCTTACATGGATAATGTTCTTTGTTTTCATATATATAATGAAATGCATGTATATAATGTATAGATGCATTTATGTATACAGTGGGCCCTTGAAAATCGTCCATAATCTGTTCCCGAGAGTCCGCCTATTTTCAAAATGGACGGCTTTCAAAACCATTTTCCCCATAAGAAATAATGTAAATCAAATTAATCCATTCCAGACACCCAAAAGTATGTAAAAAAAATTTTTTTTACATAAAATGTACTTTTATCTACACAGAAAACAATGAGATATATACTGTACATAGTATAAAATAGTAATAAATTGACACTTACCTTTACTGAAGAGTTGTTGATGTGTGGAAGAAGGAAGGAGGGGAGAGGAAGGTGGTGTTGCTAGTGTTTGGAAGGGGAATCCCCTTCCATTAACACTTCAGGTACCAAGTCCTTTTCTGGGGTTACTTTCCTTCTTTGTTTTTTAATGCCACTAGGACCAAGTTGAGAGTCACTGGATTCCTTTCTTGCAAAATAACTGTCCAGAAAGGTCTGTTTCTGGCGGTTCTTTAAAATATCCCTAAAATGTGACAAGACATTGTCATTGAACATGTCACATACACAGCCTGCAACAGCTTTGTCAGGGTGATGCTCCTCCACAAATCTTTCCATTTTAGTCCACATTGTACACATCTCCTTAATCTCTGAAGAAAGCAACTTCTTCCTTCTCCCTTCCTCCTCCTTCTCTGAAGCAAATTCCTGAGCTCTGGTCTGTTGTTCTTGCAGATTAAGGTCCAGCAGCTCTTCAGTGGTTAGTTCTTCATTGTGGTCCTCCACCAACTCTTCCACATCCTCGCCACTAACCTCCATCCCCATGGACGTCCCCAATGCCCCAATTGTTTCCACAACTGGCATAGGGTTGTCAAGAGTCAGCCTCAAACCCTTCAAAATCCCTCTCTTGGACACAATCTGGCCACAATTTTCTCCAAGCAGAGTTCATCGTCCTGGGAGTCACTTCCTGCCAAGCCTTACCTATAAGGATATTGAAGTGATCTTTCTAGAACTCTCGTAGGGTCAATTCAGAGTCTGAGGTTATGTCAAAACACCTTTGAAACACTGCTCTGGTGTAGAGTTTTTTGAAGTTTGAAATGACCTGCTGGTCCATGGGCTGGAGGAGAGGAGTGGTATTAGGGGGCAAGAACTTCACTTTGATGAACTTAAAATCCTTCACCATTTGCTCTTCCATGTCTCGAGGATGAGCAGAAGCATTGTCCATTACCAGGAGGCACTTGAGGTCCAATTTATTTTCCAGGAGGTATTTCTTCACACTGGGGCCAAACACTTCATTGAACCAATCAAGGAAAATTTCCCTGGTGACCCATGCCTTAGTGTTAGACTTCCAAAACACACAAATTAACCTTGGCAACACTGTACTTCTTGAACACTCTGGAATTTTCAGAGTGATATACCAGTAAAGGCTTCACTTTGAAATCCCCACTGGCATTACCACACAACATGAGAGTTAGCCTGTCTTTCATAGGCTTGTGTCCTGGCAGTGCATTTTCCTCCTTCGTGATGTAGGTCCTCTTTGGCATTTTCTTCCAAAAGAGGCCTGTTTCATCACAATTGAACATTTGTTGGGGTTTGAATTGTTCAGCCTCTATGTACCCCTTGAATTCATGAACAAATTTTTCAGCCGCACATTTGTCAGAACTTGCAGCCCCTCCATGCCTTACAACATTGTGTATGCCACTTCGCTTCTTGAAATTTTCGAACCAGCCTTTGTTGGCCTTGAATTCATCAACATCAGCACTCATTCCAGGACTTTTTATTTATGAGATCATCATGCAACTGCCTTGCCTTTTCGTAAATTATTGACTGTGTAACACTATCTCCTGCTAACTCTTTTTGTCTGATCCACAAAAGCAACAACTTCTCAACTTCTTCGATTATTTGCGATCTCTTTTTCGTTAGCATATTCACCCCTTTCGCAACATCAGCTTCCTTGATTTCCTTTTTCTTCAACAAGATGGAAGTTATGGTTGAATGGACCTTCCCATACATCCTAGAGAGCTCCCCCACACATACAACATTTTCATATTTTTCAATGATCTCTTTCTTTACTTCTATTGTGTTTCTCACTTTCTTTACCAAAGGGGTGGCACTAGGAGCTTTCTTTGGGCCCATGGTGGCTTATTTAGCAGTTGCAAGCACTAAAACAAATGGAATAATGACAAAATGTATGGTATGAATGCATGGGTGGTGGTCACTCGCTGGTAAACAATGGCACACTGACGCTCAATGTGGTGTTTATGTGCCCAGGCGGCTGGGAGGCCACGCAGACGCATTTCAGACGACTGCCGAATATCAAGTCAATATTTTGCCATAAAAAGTGGCCTATTTTCAAATTCGCCGATCTTCAAGGGAGACGATTTTCAAGGGTCCATTGTACGTATCTTTCAACAAACCAGCCATATCCCACTGAAGCAGCGTGGCCCAAAAAGAATTTTTTTTTTATTTTTTTTTAATTTTAGTACAGCCTCTCCTTACTTAACAACGGAGTTCTGTTCTTAAGATCACACCAGTAAACAAATTTATCGCTAAGTGGGTTTGTGTCAACCATCTTTGATATTGTTTTAATGTCATCTTTGCACCATTTATAACATTTCTGGTATATTTTTAAATGTTTATACAGTAGTGTATTGTAGTATACTGTAATAAACAGAATACGTAAAGGAAATCAGCTTTAATATACATTAATTAGGTATGCATACTGGTCAGAGAGCCCATTGTAAGTCCGAGTCATCAGTAAACGAGTACGTCGCTAAGTGAGGAGAGGCTGTAATGTATACAGGAGAAGGGGTTACTAGCCCCTTGCTCCTGGCATTTTAGTTGCCTCTTACAACACACATGGCTTATGGAAGAAGAATTCTGTTCCACTTCCCCATGGAGATAAGAGGAAAATAGATGAGAACTAATAAGAAAAGAGAAGAAAACCCAGAGGGGTGTTTTTATATACTATACATATATATATGCTTGTACAGTGGACCCCCGCAAATAGGCCGGTCTGATTATCGGCCAGCTCGAAAATCGATCGCTTTTTTCAGCCCAATTTTTTCCCGATTATCAGCCCGTGTACCGCTTGTTTATTGATTGTGACTGTGATATAAGCCACCATGGGCCCAAAGAAACTTCATAGTGGCAGCCCTTTGGTAAAGAAAGTGACAAACACGATAGAATTGAAGAAAGAAATTGTAGCAAAGTACGTACCAAAGTGGAGGAGGAAGAGAGGGGAGAATGTGCCTTCATCAGTGATTCTACGATATGTATGATACTAAAGCAGCACAAGTAAATAAAGGCTATAGCACCAGCCAGCGATAAAGTGTAGCATTAACAGTGTAGCAAGTAAGTTAAGCCATTAATCGATAGAAAAATGACGACACGAAACATAACTCCTCCATTGTTTGTTTGAGGAATATAGGGACACTGAGACCAGAGCCACCCTCTGCCAACATAGTACGGCACCAATCCCTGTTCGTAAAACATACTAGTATGGCACCGACCCCGAAAGGGTTAATGACATGTTTTATTCATTCTAGAGTTTATATCATGTTTCTATGTTATTAATATTGTTTATTATGTCATATTAGATGAATTGTGCTAGATAAATAAGCTGTAGGGTTGATATTATTGTCATATTGAAGAACTATCTTGTCTTGCCTCCAAACAAACTCCTGCCTCTCTCATACGCCAACAAGAGTCTTCAATAAAAGTAAAACTGATTTAACTGTTCATTTATCCATTAAAATTAGTGCTTTATATTTATTTCTCCTTGTTTTCTGTCTTTTTTCTGTCTCATAAACACGCTGGATAACAGGTATATCTAGCTACTTCTACTTACACTTTAGGTCACACTACACTGGCATACACATGCATATATATACATACACACATCTAGGTTTTTCTTCTTTTTCTTAATAGCTCTTGTTCTTTTTATTTTCTCTATTGTCCATGGGGAAGTGGAAAAGAATCTTTCCTCCGTAAGCCATGCGTGTCGTATGAGGCGACTAAGATGCCGGGAGCAATGGGCTAGTAACCCCTTCTCCTGTACAAATCTACTAAAAACGAGAAGAAGAAAAACTTTATAAAATTGGGTTGTCTGAATGTGCGTGGATGTAGTGCGGATGATAAGAAAGAGATGATTGCCGATGTTATGAATGAAAAGAAGTTGGATGTCCTGGCCCTAAGCGAAACAAAGCTGAAGGGGGTAGGCGAGTTTCAGTGGGGAGAAATAAATGGGATTAAGTCAGGAGTATCTGAGAGAGTTAGAGCTAAGGAAGGGGTAGCAATAATGTTGAAGGATCAGTTATGGAAGGAAAAGAGGGAATATAAATGTGTAAATTCAAGGATTATGTGGATTAAAATAAGGGTCGGATGCGAAAAGTGGGTCATAATAAGCGTGTATGCACCTGGAGAAGAGAGGAGTGTAGAGGAGAGAGAGAGATTTTGGGAGATGTTAAGCGAATGTATAGGAACTTTTGAACCAAATGAGAGAGTAATTGTGGTAGGGGACCTAAATGCTAAAGTGGGAGAAACATGCAGAGAGGGTGTAGTAGGTAAGTTTGGGGTGCCAGGTGTAAATGATAATGGGAGCCCTTTGATTGAACTTTGTATAGAAAGGGGTTTAGTTATAGGTAATACATATTTTAAGAAAAAGAGGATAAATAAGTATACAAGATATGATGTAGGGCGTAATGACAGTAGTTTGTTGGACTATGTATTGGTAGATAAAAGACTGTTGAGTAGACTTCAGGATGTGCATGTTTATAGAGGGGCTACAGATATATCAGATCACTTTTTAGTTATAGCTACAGTGGGAGTAAAAGGTAGATGGGATACAAGGAAAATAGAATCAGTAAGTAAAAGAGAGGTGAAGGTTTATAAACTAAAAGAGGAGGCAGTTAGGGTAAGATATAAACAACTATTGGAGGATAGATGGGCTAGTGAGAGTGTAGGCAATGGGGTCGAAAATGTATGGGGTAGATTTAAAAATGTAGTGTTAGAGTGTTCAGCAGAAGTTTGTGGTTACAGGCGAGTGGGTGCAGGAGGGAAGAGGAGCGATTGGTGGAATGATGATGTAAAGAGAGTAGTAAGGAGAAAAGTTAGCATATGAGAGGTTTTTACAAAGTAGAAGTGATGCAAGGAGGGAAGAGTATATGGAGAGAAAAGAGAGGTTAAAAGAGTGGTGAAGCAATGTAAAAAGAGAGCAGATGAGAGAGTGGGTGAGATGTTATCAGCAAATTTTGTTGAAAATAAGAAAAAGTTTTGGAATGAGATTAATAAGTTGAGGAAGCCTAGAGAACAAATGGATTTGACAGTTAAAAATAGGAGAGGGAGTTATTAAATGGAGAGTTAGAGGTATCGGGAAGATGGAGAGAATATTTTGAGGATTTGTTAAATGTTGATGAAGACAGGGAAGCTGTGATTTCGTGTGTAGGGCAAGGAGGAATAACATCTTGTAGGAGTGTGGAAGAGCCAGTTGTGGGTGTAGGGAAGTTCGTGAGGCAGTGGGTAGAATGAAAGGGGTAAGGCAGCTGGGATTGATGGGATAAAGATAGAAATGTTAAAAGCAGGTGGGGATATAATTTTGGAGTGGTTGGTGCTATTATTTAATAAATGTATGGAAGAGGGTAAGGTACCTAGGGATTGGCAGAGAGCGTGTATTGTTCCTTTGTATAAAGGCAAAGGGGACAAAAGAGAGTGCAAAAATATAGGGGAATAAGTCTGTTGAGTGTACCTGGTAAAGTGTATGGTAGAGTTATTATTGAAAGAATTAAGAGTAAAACAGAAAGCAGGATAGCAGATGAACAAGGGGCTTTAGGAAAGGTAGGGGTGTGTAGACCAAGTGTTTACAGTGAAACATATAGGTGAACAGTATTTGGATAAGGGTAAAGATGTTTTTGTGGCATTTATGGATTTGGAAAAGGCGTATGATAGGGTAGATAGGGGGCAATGTGGCAGATGTTGCAGGTGTATGGAATAGGAGGAAGGTTACTGAAAGCAGTGAAGAGTTTTTATGAGGATAGTGAGGCTCAGGTTAGAGTGTGTAGGAGGGAAGGGGACTATTTCCCAGTAAAAGTGGGCCTTAGACAAGGATGTGTGATGTCACCGTGGTTGTTCAATATATTTATAGATGGGGTTGTAAGAGAAGTGAATGCGAGGGTCTTGGCAAGAGGTGTTGGGCTAAAAGATAAAGCAAATACAAAGTGGGAGTTGTCACAGTTGCTTTTTGCTGATGACACTGTGCTTTGGGAGATTCTGAAGAGAAGCTGCAGAGGTTGGTGGATGAATTTGGTAGGGTGTGTAAAGAAGAAAATTGAAAGTGAATATAGGAAAGAGTAAGGTGATGAGGATAACAAAAAGAATAGGTGACGAAAGATTGGATATCAGATTGGAGGGAGAGAGTATGGAGGAGGTGAATGTATTCAGATATTTGGGAGTGGACATGTCGGCGGATGGGTCTATGAAGGATGAGGTGAATCATAGAATTGATGAGGGGAAAAGGGTGAGTGGAGCACTTCGGAGTCTGTGGAGACAAAGAACCTTGTCTATGGAAGTAAAGGGAATGATGAGAGTATAGTTATACCAACGCTCTTATATGGGTGTGAAGCATGGGTGATGAATGTTGCAACGAGGAGAAGGCTGGAGGCAGTGGAGATGTCATGTCTGAGGTCAATGTGTGGTGTGAATATAATGCAGAGAATTCGGAGTTTGGAAATTAGGAGGAGGTGCGGGATTACCAAAACGATTGTCCAGAGAGCTGAGGAGGGGTTGTTGAGGTGGTTTGGACATGTAGAGAGAATGGAACGAGACAGAGTGACTTCGAGAGTGTATAAATCTGTAGTGGAGGGAAGGCGGGGTAGGGGTCGGCCTAGGAAAGGTTGGAGGGGGGTAAAGGAAGTTTTGTGTGCGAGGGCTTGGACTTCCAGCAAGCATGTGTGAGCGTATTTGATAGGAGTGAATGGAGGCATATGGTTTTAATACTTGACGTGCTGTTGGAGTGTGAGCAAAGTAACATTTATGAAGGGATTCAGGGAAACCGGCAGGCCGGACTTGAGTTCTGGAGATGGGAAGTACAGTGCCGGCACTCTGAAGGAGGGGTGTTAATGTTGCAGTTTTATAACTGTAGTGTAAAGCACCCTTCTGGCAAGACAGTGATGGAGTGAATGATGATGAAAGTTTTTCTTTTCGGGCCACCCTGCCTTGGTGGGAATCGGCCGATGTGTTAATAAAAAAAAATAAAAAATGTTTTCTGTATGTAAAACTATAGTATTTATTCACCAAAAAATATTTTGGTGAATATTTATGGGTGGAACAGATTAATTGTATTTACATTATTTCTTATGGGAATAAGGGTTCAAAAATTGGCCAGTTCGATTTTAGGCCTAGCTCCTGGAACGGATTAGGGCTGATTTTCGGGGGTCCACTGTATATGCATGTGCAGTGTGACCTAAGTTTAAGTAGAAGTAGCAAGACGTACCTGAAATCTTGCATGTTTATGAGACAGAAAAAAAGACTCCAGCAATCCTACCATCATGTAAAGCAATTACAAGTACAGGCTTCCGTTTTACACTCAATTGGCAGGACGGTAGTACCTCCGTGGGCGGTTGCTGTCTACCAACCTACTACCTAGGATTTATGTATACAGCCTCTCCTCACTTAGCTACATACTCCTTTACTGATAACTCGGACTTACGATGGGCTCTCTGAGCAGTATGCATACCTAAATAATGCATATTAGATCTGATTTCCTCTATTCTGTTTATTACAATATACATACAGTACATTACTGTATAAACATTTAAAAATATACTAAAAATGTTATAAATGGTGCAAAGGTGACATTAAAGCAATATCAAAGATGGTTGACACAAACCCACTACCATTATAGTATGCTCCTCATTTAGCGACAAATTCATTTACCGACGTGGTATTAGAAACAGAACTCCGTCGTTAAGTGAGGAGAGGCTGTATATGCATGTGTGTATATATGTATGCATGCATGCATGAACATATGCATTCATGCATGAATATATGCACGTATGCATGTATGCATGCATGAATATATGCACGTATGCATGCATGAATATATGCACGTATGC
This sequence comes from Cherax destructor, assembly GCA_009830355.1. Lineage (NCBI taxonomy): Eukaryota > Metazoa > Arthropoda > Malacostraca > Decapoda > Parastacidae > Cherax > Cherax destructor. Next base: position 63,913 of record WNWK01007218.1, on the reverse strand, counting down.
ATGCATGAATATATGCACGTATGCATGCATGAATATATGCACGCATGCATGCATGAATATATGCACGTATGCATGCATGAATATATGCACGTATGCATGCATGAATATATGCACGTATGCATGCATGCATATATGCACGTATGCATGCATGAATATATGCACGTATGCATGCATGAATATATGCATGAATTCTAGGTAGTAGGTTGGTAGACAGCAACCGCCCAGGGAGGTACTACCGTCCTGCCAAGTGAGTGTAAAACGAAAGCCTGTATCTGTTTTACATGATGGTAGGATTGCTGGTGTCTTTTTTCTGTCTCATAAACATGCAAGATTTCAGGTATGTCTTGTTACTTCTACTTACACTTAGGTCACACTACACATTCATGTACAAGCATATGTATATACACACACCCCTCTGGGTTTTCTTCTATTTTCTTACTAGTTCTTGTTCTTATTTCCTCTTATCTCCATGGGGAAGTGGAACAGAATTCTTCCTCCGTAAGCCATGCGTGTCGTAAGAGGCGACTAAAATGCCGGGTGCAAGGGGCTAGTAACCCCTTCTCCTGTATACATTACTAAATGTAAAAGGAGAAACTTTCGTTTTTTCTTTTGGGCCACCCTGCTTCGGTGGGAAACGGCCGACGTGTTGAAAGAAGAAAGATGCATGCATGAATATATGCATGCATACATGGGGTTTGGGGTATTGGCAATTTGGAGGGACATCTAAACTGTTATATCTGAGCGCCTCTGCAAAGACAGTGATTATGTACGAGTGATGGTGAAAGTGTTGAATGATGAAAGTTCTTGTTTTTTCTTTCTTTTTTGGGACACCCTGCCTCGGTAGGAAACGGCCAACGTGTTAAAAAAAATGTATATTTAGAGAGGATGGACCAAAACAGGACAACTTGGAGGGTGTATAAATCTGTAGTGGAGGGAAGGCAGGGTAGGGGTTGTCCTATGAAAGGATGGAGGGAGGGGGTAAAGAGGCTGTGTGTAAGGGGCTTGGACATACAGCAGGTATGTGTGACCATGTTAGATAGGAATGGAGATAAATGGTTTTTGGGACTTAACAAGCTGTTCAAGTGTGTGCAGTGTAATATTTTGTGAAGGGATTCAAGGAAACCGGACTTGAGTCCTGGAGGTGGGAAGTTCAATGCCTGCACTCTAAAGGAGGGGTTTGGAATATTTGCTGTTTAGAGGGACATCTAAACTGTTGTATCTGTGCACTTCTGGCAAGACAGTTATAGTGTAAATGATGGTGAAAGTGTTTCTTTTTCGGGTCACCCTGCCTCACTGGGAGACAGCAAGCATGTTAAACAAAATGTATATTTAAATATATGCTTGCAGGTATATTAGAATACAGTATATGCATGCATATACAGTGGTACCTCAGTTAACGATATTTTTTCATTCCAGAATGCTGTTCAAGTGCCATTACCAAACGAATTTATCCCCATACGGAATAATGTAAAATAGACTAGTCCTTTTAGACCCCCAAAAATACACTTACAAAAGCATTTAAAAAAATAAACTTACATAAAAGGGCGTGTTTGGGGACCATTGTTAACCGAGGTACCACTGTATACATGTTTGCAAGTACACAGACAAATATCTATGCATCCTTAAAGATGATTAAAGACAAAGTGAATGGTCATCTTCTAAAGAAAATAATGAAGAGTGGTAGGGACTATCATAAGTCTTGAAGTTAGTCAGAGGGCCCTCATGTACCTCATGAACCCAGAGAAATGAAGCAAGTGTGGTGTTGATGCAATAAAAGATAACACTTGCATTCCACAGCACTACGAAAGCTGCAACTGACGTCTACTTCTTTACCTGTGAGTAATACTGAGTGAGGTTCTTGCATCCCACAACCTGGCCTGTGGGCAGGCTTATCTGTTGACTTCCTGGTCAACAAGGCTGTTTGTGCTAGCAGCCTGCAGGCCCACAAAAACCATTGCACCCCAGCTGATCCAGCATTTGTAGATGAAAGCTGTTCAGCTTCTTGAAAACTTCTAGCTTCATTGTGGAAGGATTTCTGATATCTGCCGGTAGTATGTTGAAAAAGTCTTGGACCATGGATGTTTACAGTTTTCTCTAATTTTATCTATGATCCCCTACTCTTCACTGGGTTTATTCTCTGCTTTTTTCCATATTTTTTACTCTAAGTTGTTACAGCAGTGTGTAGGTTAGGGACTACCCCCTCACATACCTTCCATGTATATCTCTCTCTCTCTCTCCCTCTCTCTCTCTCTCATTTCTATTAAAGAGAAGACAACTGAACTGTAACGAGGTGTTCCCAATAGTTTAGATGTTTCACGGATTCTATGCCAAACCACACTTCGTGATCAGAGATTATAAGGTACAGACAAGCAGAACATGCTTCAACTCTTATTATAATGATGGATAAAAACAAATCTTCATACCTTGTCTGTGGTTTAATTAAACCTACCAACCAGTCCAGAAAAATGCTTCAGTTACTAACCATCAGTGTCATCATCATCTGAAGGAAAGTTGGCTTGTGGTGGCATTACATTTGCTTCCATCATTCCTTCCATGTCAAACAATCCTGAAATGGAGCAAAGGTTATCAAAGTATACACACACTTAACCAGAAAGGGTATTAATAAAATTTAAATAAATACCATAGATCAGTAAGAAGAAACATTTATACTATAAACATAATTTTTAAAATAATGTTACAGCTGCTTCTTGAAAACTTAATAAACACCAAAGCATTTGAAGTACAATATTTGAATACTCATATAACCAACCTTTCAATGACATTTTTCAGGGGTAGCTATACTATATTAAAGAAATAAGAGATCAACAGAGTAGCACTTTGTAAGGGTATAAATTAAAGTCATAACCTGCAAAAAGCCAAGCATGACAATGAGGAGAGTGGTTGTCTTACATTGGAGCCAACCAAGTATCCATTTACCCAGACAATGTTAAATGTAGTAAACATATTCCCTGGTCTGTTAATACAGTATTTTTACTTTCAGTCACAATATGCAGTACTGTTTTGTTCTGGGCTGAGCTTCAAGTCATGACCTGATAACCCTCAACCTTGTGTAAAACAATCTCAATAAGGTTTATTCTGCATGTCTTTATTCTCATACTTGTCAGCATTGTGCCTCTACTTCAACTGTAGCACTTAATCTATACACAGTACAGTGGTCCCTCGGTTTTCGTGCATCTCCAAACTCGAACATTTATGTAAGTGTATTTTCGTAAGTGCTGTTGCAAGTGTATTTTTGGGGGTCTGAAAAAGACTAACCTACGTGACATTATTTCTTAAGGAAGTAAATTTGTTCGGTAATGGCACTTGAGCAGCATTCTGGAACGAATTTTCAGCAAAAACCGAGGGACCACTGTATATGTAAATGTATCTTATTCATGCTTCTTCCTTCTACTCCTTTCCCATTCAAACAATGTTATTTTTTCAATATTAAACTATCAGCACCGGTAAAACCAAATTTATATTAATGTAGCTCCTATATTAACGTAAACGTTATAGGCCAATTTTTTTTTTCAACAAACCGGCTGTGTCCCACCGAGGCAGGGTGACTTAAAAAGAAAAATGAAAGTAAAGGCCAAAATATTTTTTTTATTAACACATCGGCCATTTCAAATCAAGGCAGGGTGGCCCGAAAAAGAAAAACTTTCATCGTCATTTACTCCATCACTGTCTTCCCAGAGGCATACCTACACTAGTTATAAAACTGCAACATTAACACCCCTCCTTCAGAGTGCCGGCACTGTACTTTCCATCTCCAGGATTCAAGTCCGGCCTGTCGATTTCCCTGAATCCCTTCATAAATGTTACCTTGCTTACACTCCAACAGCACATCAAGTCCTAAAAACCATTTGTCTCCATTTGCTCCTATCTAATGCACGCTTGCTGGAAGTCCAAGCCCTTCGCACACAAAATCTCCTTTACCCCCTCCCTCCAACCTTTCCTAGGCCGACCCCTACCCCGCCTTCCCTCCACTACAGATTTATACACTTTCGAAGTCATTCTATTTCGTTCCATCCTCTCTACATGTCCAAACCATCTCAATAACCCCTCCTCAGCCCTCTGGATAATAGTTTTGGTAATCCCACACCTCATCCTAATCTCCAAACTACGGATTCTTTGCATTATATTCACACCACACATTGCCCTCAGACATGACATCTCCACTGCCTCCAGCCTTCTTGTTGCAACATTTACAACCCATGCTTCACACCCATACAAGAGAATTGGTATAACTATACTCTCACACATTCCCCTCTTTGCTTTCATGAAAAAGTTCTTTGTCTCCACAGACTCCTCAGTGCACAACTCATCTTTTTCCCCTCGTCAATTCTATGATTCACCTCATCCTTCATGGACCCATCTGCTGACACGTCTACTCCCAAATATCTGAACACATTCACCTCCTCCATACTCTCTCCCTCCAATCTTCCGTTACCTATTTTTTTTGTTATCCTCATCACCTTACTCTTTCCTATAATCACTTTTAATTTCCTTCTTTTACATACCGTACCAAACTCACCAACCAACCTCTGCAACTTCTCTTCAGAATCTCCCAAAAGCACAGAGTCATCAGCAAAGAGCAACTGTGACAACTCCCACTTTGTGTTAGATTCTTTATCTTTTAATCCCACACCTCTTGCCAACACCTGAGCATTCACTTCTCTTACAACTCCATCTATAAATATATTGAACAACCATGGTGACATCACATCCCTGTTTAAGGCCTACTTTTACTGGGAAATAATCTCCCTCTCGCCTACATACTCTAACCTGAGCCTCACTATCCTCGTAAAAACTTTTAACCGCTTTCAATAACCTACCTCCTATTCCATACATTAGCAACATCTGCCACATTGCACCCCTATCCTATGCCTTTTCCAAATCCATAAATGCCACAAAAACCTCTTTACCCTTATACTATTCACCTATATGTTTCACTGCAAATACTTGGTCTACACACCCATCCTTCCAAAAGCCTCCTTGTTTATCTGCTATCCTGCTCTCCGTCTTACTCTTAATTTTTTTAATAAAAACTACTACGTACACACTTTACCAGGTATACTCAAAGACTTATTCCCCTATAATTTTTACACTCTCCTTTGTCCCCTTTGCCTTTATACAAAGGAACTATGCATGCTCTCTGCCAATCCCTAGGTACCTTACCCTCTTCCATACATTTATTAAATAAAAACACTAACCACTCCAAAACTATATCCTCACCTGTTTTTAACATTTCTATCTTTATCCCATCAATCCCAGCTGCTTTACCCCCTTTCATTCTACTCACTGCCCCATGCACTTTCCCCACACTCACCACTGGTTCTTCCTCACTCCTATAAGATGTTATTCCTCCTTGCCCTATACACGAAATTACAGCCCATTTAATAACTCTCCTCTCATATTTTTAACTAACAAATCCATTCTTTCCCTAGGCATCCTCAACTTATTAATCTCACTTCAAAACTTTTTCTTATTTTCAATAAAATTTATTGATAACATCTCACCCACCTTCTCATTTGCTCTCTTTTTACATTGCTTCACCACTCTCTTAACCTCTCTCTTTCTCTCCATATACTCCTCCCTCCTTGCATCACTTCTACTTTGTAAAAACCTCTCACATGCTAACTTTTTCTCTCTTACTACTCTCTTTACATCATTATTCCACCAATTGCTCTTCTTCCTTCCAGCACCCACTTTCCTGTAACCACAAGCTTTTGCTGAACACTCTAACACTCTACATATTCTTAAACTTACCCCATACATCTACCCAATTGCCTATACTCTCACTAGCCCATCTGTCCTCCAACAATTGTTTATATCTTACCCTAACTGCCTCCTCCTTTAGTTTATAAATCTTCACTTCTCTCTTACTTGCTGTTTCCATTCTCCTTGTATCCCATCTACCTTTTACTCTCACTGTAGCTACAACTAAAAAGTGATCTGATATATCTGAGGCCCCTCTATAAACATGTACATCCTGAAGTCTACCCAACAGTCTTTTATCTACCAATACTTAGTCCAACAAACTTCGCCCTACATCATTTTTTTTTTTCAACAAGTCGGCCGTCACCCACCGAGGCAGGCTGACCCAAAAAGAAAGAAAATCCCCAAAAAGAAAATATACTTTCATCATCATTCAACACTTTCACCTCACTCATACATAATCACTGTCTTTGCAGAGGCGCTCAGATATGACAGCTGAGAATAAGTCCCTCCCCGCTGTCACTATCCCAGACCCCTACTACATCATATCTTGTATATTTATTTATCCAAAGTTCCAAAGTTCAATCAAATGCTCCCCATTATCATTTACACCTGGCACCCCAAACTTACCTATCACACCCTCTCTAAATGCTTCTCCTACATTAGTATTTAGGTTCCCTAGCACAATTACTCTCTCACTTGGCTGAAAAGTTCCTACACACTCGCTTAACATCTCCCAAAATCTCTCTCTCCTCTACACTCCTCTCTTCTCCAGATGCATACACAGTTATTATGACCCACTTTTCACATCCGACCCTTATTTTAATCCACATAATCCTTGAATTTATACATTTATATTGCCTCTTCTCTCTCCATAACTGATCCTTTAACATAATTGGTACCCCTTTCTTAGCTCTAACTCTCTCAGATACTCCTGACTTTATCCCATTTATTTCTTCCCACTGAAACTCCCCTACCTCCTTCAGCTTTGTTTTGCTTAGGGCTAGGACATCCAACTTCTTTTCATTCATAACATTTGCAATCATCTCTTTCTTATCATCTGCACTACATCCACGAACATTCAAACATCCCAATTTTATAAAGTTTTTCTTCTCCTTGTTTTTAGTAATGTATACAGGAGCAGGAGTTGCTAGCCCATTGATCCCGGCCAAAATATCATAACAAAATCAATGGTTATTATTACTCACCCTCCACATCCAAAGACTGTGCTATATGGACATTACCCTGAGGCTTTATTCTTGGTACTGTTACAGATGATGAAATGCGCATGTTATGCATTCCTCCCTGTAAACCAAGACAATACTGTATTACAACCATTCATATTCATCAAGAACTTAATTACAGTGGACCCTCACTATTTGAACACTCCAACCTCGCCCTTTTATGTAAGTTTATTATTGTAAGTGCTTTTATAAGGGTATTTTTGGGGTTCTGAAATGGACTAATCTAATTTACATAATTCCTTATGGGAATAAATTTGTTTGGTAACAGCACTTGAACAGCATTCTGGATTGAAGAATGTTCGAAAGTCGGGGGTCCACTGTATTATTATATGTATATTATTACGTATATCATCTTTTTTCAATGCACCAGCTATATCCCACCGAGGTAGGGTGACCCAAAAAGAAAAACAAAAGTTTCTCCTTTTACATTTAGTAATATATACAGGAGAAGGAGTTACTAGCCCCTTGCTCCTTTCATTTTAGTCGCATGGAGATAAGTGGAAATAAACAAGAACATGAACTAGTAAGAAAAATAGAAGAAAACCCAGAAGGGTGTGTGTATATATACAGTGGACCCTCGCTATTCGAACACTCCAAAACTCACCCTTTTATGTAAGTTTATTATTGTAAGTTCTTTTATAAGTGGATTTTTGGGGGTCTGAAATGGACTAATCTAATTTACATCATTCCTTATGGGAATAAATTCGTTTGGTAACAGCACTTGAACAGCATTCTGGAATGAGGGTGAGTTTTGGAGTGTTCGAATAGCGAGGGTCCACTGTATATGCTTGTACATGCATGTGTAGTGTGACCTAAATGTAAGTAGAAGTAGCAAGACGTACCTGAAATCTTCCATGTTTCTTCTTCTTTAAACACGTCAGCCGTTTCCCACCAAGGCCCAAAGAGAAAAACAAAAGTTTCTCTTTCTAACTTTAGTAATGTATACAGGAGAAGGGGTTACTAGCCCCTTGCTCCCGGCATTTTAGTCGCCTCTTACGACACGCATGGCTTACGGAGGAAGAATTCTGTTCCACTTCCCCATGGAGATAAGAGGAAATAAGAACAAGAACTAGTAAGAAAATAGAAGAAAACCCAGAGGGGTGTGTATATATATGCTTGCACATGAGTGTGTAGTGTGACCTAAGTGGAAGTAGAAGTAGCAAGATGTACCTGAAATCTTGCATGTTTATGAGACAGAAAAAAAGACACAAGCAATCCTTCCATCATGTAAAACAATTACAGACTATCATTTTACACTCACTTGGTAGGATGGTAGTACCTCCCTGGGTGGTTGCTGTCTACCAACCTACTACCTAGGATATTATTATATATTATTATAGGGTGTGTAAAGGTAGAAAGTTGAAAGTGAATATAGATAAGAGTAAGGTGATGAGGGTATCAAACAATTTAGATAAAGAAAAATTGGATATTACATTGGAGGGAGTATGGAAGAAGTGAATGTTTTCAGATATTTGGGAGTTGACTTGTCAGCGGATGGGTTTATGAAGGAAGACATTAACTTGCACACCAATAAGAGTAGTCACCTTGTTTATACATATTTTTTTAACACGTCGGCCATTTCCCACCAAAGCAGGGTGACCCAAAAAGAAAGAAAAATGCAAAAACTTACTGTTATTCCTTGACCTGTGTTCATATTCACTGGTTGTGAAGTTTTGTTCTGAATGTTGAGAGGTGGAAGTGCAACATCAGGTTCATCCTGAACATCTCTTGTATTATCATCAACTTCATCTGTATTTTTCTGAAAGGTCTCGGATTTTTCCATAGTATTGAGGGAGTCCATTCGTTTGATACATCCACTTGCACCATCCATCTCAAAAGTGGCTAGGGGATCATCCTCCATTTGTGATTCTATCCTTCTCTGTACAGAAAAAAAAAATCTTCAGAAAACTGCATTGCATTATAAAGGAATAAAATTAAACACAAAAAACAAATACTACATATACAGTGGACCCCCGAGTAACGAACAAAATTCATTCCAGAAGCCTGCTCAAGTGCCATTACCAAACGAATTTACTCCCTTAAGAAATAATGTCAAGTAGGTTAGTCCATTTCAGACCCCCCAAAAATACACTTACAATATTATACTTACATAATTGTACAATTTCCAGGGTGTTCGTAACTCGGGGGTCCACTGTACTACAGTAGACCATCAGATATCATGCAAGTCATTAACAAGTTTTTTTGCTCCATGTTGCTGCTAAACCAGCAGATTTTTTTCACTGAGAGGACCCTGACAAATCTAGAAGCACTGCTCTGAAACAGGGTCTAGAGCAGCTGATGTTGCCTACTGTCTGCTGCATAAAGTACAGCAGGATAAAAGAGATCAGACGTGTATTACAGAATTTCTCAGTACTCTACTACAACCAACATTAGTGCAAGAGCCTCAACCATCCACCTCATAATGATCCACAACCTTCCACCTCATAATGATCTACAACCTTCCACCTCATAATGATCCACAACCTTCCACCTCATAATGATCCACAACCTTCCACCTCAGATAATGATCCACAACCTTCCACATCAGTTCAGTAGGGTCACATCATCCCTCTCCACAACTATCATAATCATTGACATGCACCAACAACCAGAATTTAAGGCAAAGCATAATATTTATGTAATCTTTGACACAAAGTACAGTGGACCCCCGAAAATAGGCCCTAATCCGTTCCAGGAGCTAGGCCTAAAATCGAACTGGCTGATTTTTGAACCCTTATTTCCCATAAGAAATAATGTAAATACAATTAATCCATTCCACCCAAAAATATTCACCAAAAATTCATTTTTTTAAAGAATAAATACTATAGTTTTACATACAGAGAACAATGAGAAATAAATATAAAGCACTAATTTTAATGGATAAATGAACAGTTAAATCAGTTTTACCTTTATTGAAGACTCTTGTTGGCGTATGAGAGAGGCAGGAGTTTAGCACAATTCATCTAATATGACATAATAAACAATATTAATAACATAGAAACATGATATAAACTCTAGAATGAATAAAACATGTCATTACGAGTGGAAGGACTGGTGGAGGTGTTGTTGTTGTTGGGTGTAAGGGCCACTGACCATAAGCCGTGGTGGTGGTCGGCTGCAGCAGAAAGCCACCACCACTATTCACACAAACAACTGTACATAATTTATAAATAAGAAATATTTACACTTTAATTTATAAATAAGAAATATTCACACTTATATAAATAAGAAATATTTACACTTACCTTGGAGGAGATGTTTGCAGAGGGCAGCTCTGGCCTCAGTGTCCCTATATTCCTCAAACAAACAATGGAGGAGTTATGTTTCGTGTCATTTTTCTATTGATTAATGGCTTAACTTACTTGCTACACTGTTAATGCTACACTTTATCGCTGGCTGGTGCTATAGCCTTTATCGACTTGTGCTGCTTCAGAATCGTACATATTGTAGAATCACTGAAGAAGGCACATTCTCCCATCTCTTCCTCCTCCACTTTGGTACTTTGCTACAATTTCTTTCTTCAATTATATCGTGTTTGTCACTTTCTTTACCAAAGGGCTGCCACTATGAAGTTTCTTTGGGTCCATGGTGGCTTATTTCACAGTCACAATCAATAAACAAGCACTAAACACAATGAATTTATTGTGATATACAAAGCTAGACTGGTTCAAGACTCCTGCTCGGTGAGGCGAGCAAGCGAGGGGCAGGTGGACAGGTCTGGGACACGGGCCAATAATCAGGGAAATGGCCGATAATCGGGAAAAAATTGGGCCGAAAAAAGCGATCGATAATCGAACCGACTGATAATCAGACCAGCCGATTTCCAGGGGTCCACTGTATTGTCTTAAATATAACACATCACTGAATTCACATACAATTACATTATCATCATTTTTTTTACAATTTTGAAATCTATAAAAATTTTGATGGCTTTCTGGTGGTCCAATGAACAATCCTATTTTCCACATGTTCTTCAGTCCAGTTTATGCGCATTTTTTTGTTACGCACCATTTTCAGAAACTTAACTACCATGTTATCTGATGGTTAACTGTATAATAATTTATTATTAGTTCCATAGTTTACATTAAATTTTCCAGAAGATATTTGTGTTGCACCTAGGTAGTAGGTTGGTAGACAGCAACTGCCCAGGGAGGTACTACCGTCCTGCCAAGTGAGTGTAAAACGAAAGCCTGTAATTGTTTTACATGATGGTAGGATTGCTGGTGTCTTTTTTCTGTCTCATAAACATTCAAGATTTCAGGTATGTCTTGTTATTTCTACTTACACTTAGGTCACACTACACATTCATGTACTACAAGCATATATATACACACCCCTCTGGGTTTTCTTCTATTTTCTTACTAGTTCTTGTTCTTATTTCCTCTTATCTCCATGGGGAAGTGGAACAGAATTCTTCCTCCATAAGCCATGCGTGTCATAAGAGGTGACTAAAATGCCGGGAGCAAGGGGCAAGTAACCCCTTCTCCTGTATATATTACTAAATGTAAAAGGAGTAGCTTTCGTTTTTCCTTTTGGGCCACCCCACTTCGGTGGGAAACGGCCTATGTGTTGAAAGAAAGAAGATTTGTGCTGCAATAATTTAGCAAAATGCAATTAAAACTAAAAACAAGTTTTTTGGCAAACACATCACAGTATACCTAATAAATGCTTAATGACAATTACACAGGAGTTAAGCTATGTTAATCCCTGATATAAAAAAATGAGAAGGTAATTTTAATAGAGTATTTAAATTAACCAAAACTTACAATGTCAACTATGTCACACTAAGTTGTGTAAAGTAAAAATGGATAAGACAAGGAAAAAAATAAATCACACTACAAGCATGTTTGAAACTCTAGTCCAGCATAAAGTAAAATATGGTCATAATGTTCCAATGTTTATAAATATGGCTAACAATATGCATAATCTACCTATATATATTGATGTAGGAGGCTTATTATGCTGTATCATGTGACAATAACCTTCGGATGTTCGGTGTGCTGGATCTTCAGAACCGTTTTATTGGAGGTAAGCAACACAGTGTCACATAGTAGTTAACTTATAACGTTCTATGTGGGAATTCTTCAGAATTACTTTATTTGCTCAGTGTTCTCTGGCAGTTAGGCAGAGATAATGCTCAAATATGCCCTTTCTCTAATGCTTTCTTAATAAACTCTTTCATCTATTAGTCTAAGTTATATCAAGAAAAACTAAACAACTTGATGACACCAATATTCAACCACAAGCACATCTCCAACCTACAATGAAACTGCTATACATACATAGCTCAAATAATAGCTGACCTGGATGTTGGCAAGAAGTCTCATGATAGTCTGTCTATCCCTGCGTGCTCTTGTTTGGAGAGCATGGAGTGCAGCTTGCTGTTGGTCTGTATATGCACGAATGTTGGTTTCAACTTGGGATTCTGCCTTCTTGAGGAACCTTGACACCTGTTGTGCAAATAAATATTATACATACAAAATATTTAGCCCAATTATAAATTCATTATTATTATATTCAATGGGAAGCTGCTTAACTCATAATGGTCATATAGGCCTTGTCGAATGGGAGATAATCAGTTTTAATCAAAGGGAAATGTACCTCCAATTTCTTAGATCAAGAGCCCTTTACCAGCATCAAAGAATCTCCACAAGGGGATTATCAGTGCACAAAATGCTATACTGAATGTAAATACATTATTCATCCATATGCTTTTTCTTTCACAAAGACTGCAATAACAACTATCAAAATATCCTTCAATACGTATATTGTTTGGCTGCAGACCTCCAGCTATGAAACAAACTCAAAACATCAGTCAGAGTATTACATAGTAATTTGGATGACATTTGTTTTTCACTACATACAAATAAAAAGATGCAGGTAACCTTTGTAACAGTACAGTGCACAAACAAAAGGAAATCATGTTAGGAACATTGGCCCTGCGCTCCCTACTTCTTCCTTATGGTACTTTACCTTTTAGTCTCTCTCTCACCTCGTATTCCCCTTTTCTGTTTCCTTTTCCTCATCTAGCTCACCAGTAATATCTAATTTTTTTTATTAACACTTCGGCCGTTTCCCACCAAGGCAGGGTGGCCCAAAAAAGAAAAACTTTCATCATCATTTACTTTATCACTGTCTTGCCAGAGGTATGCTTACACTACAGTTATAAAACTGCAACACTAACACCCCTAAATACAGTAATTTAAACATCCATAGGTGGATGTAAAAAGTGAGCAAATGAGAGAGTGGGTGAGATGTTATCAACAAATTTTGTTGAAAATAAGAAAAAGTTTTGGAGTGAGATTTATAAGTTGAGGAAGCCTAGGGAAGAAAAGGATTTGACAGTTAAAAATAGGAGAGGAGAGTTATTAAATAGAGAGTTAGAGGTATCGGGAAGATGGAGAGAATATGTTGAGGAGTTGTTAAATGTTGATGAAGACAGGGAATCTGTGATTTCGTGTATAGGGCAAGGAGGAATAACATCTTGTAGGAGTGTGGAAGAGCCAGTTGTGAGTGTGGGGGAAGTTCGTGAGGCAGTGGGTAGAATGAAAGGGGGTAAGGCAGCTGGGATTGATGGGATAAAGATAGAAATGTTAAAAGCAGGCGGGGATATAGTTTTGGAGTGGTTGGTGCTATTATTTAATAAATGTATGGAAGAGGGTAAGGTACCTAGGGATTGGCAGAGAGTGTGTATAGTTTCTTTGTATAAAGACAAAGGGGACTGAGATAGTGACAGCTGGGAGGGACTATTCTCAGCTGTCGTATCTGAGCGCCTCTGCAAAGACAGTGATTATGTATGAGTGTGGTGAAAGTGTTGAATGATGAAAGTATTTTCTTTTTGGGGATTTTCTTTCTTTTTGGGTCACCCTGCCTCGGTGGGAGACGGCCAACTTGTTGAGAGAGAAAAAAAAAGTTTGTTGAGTATACCTGGTAAAGTGTATGGTAGAGTTATTATTGAAAGAATTAAAAGTAAGACGGAGAGCAGGATAGCAGATGAACAAAGGGGCTTTAGGAAAGGTAGGGGTGTGTAGACCAAGTGTTTACAGTGAAACATAGGTGAACAATATTTAGATAAGGGTAGAGGTTTTTGTGGCATTTATGGATTTGGAAAAGGCATATGATAGGGTGGATAGGGGGGCAATGTGGCAGATGTTGCAGGTGTATGGAATAGGAGGTACGTTACTGAAAGCAGTGAAGAGCTTTTATGAGGATAGTGAGGCTCAGATTAGTATGTGTATGAGGGAGGGGGACTATTTCCAAGTAAAAGTGGGCCTTAGACAAGGATGTGTGATGTCACCGTGGTTGTTCAATATATTTATAGATGGGGTTGTAAGAGAAGTGAATGCGAGGGTCTTGGCAAGAGGTGTGGGGTTAAAAGATAAAGAATCAAATACAAAGTGGGAGTTGTCACAGTTGCTTTTTGCTGATGACATTGTGCTTTTGGGAGATTCTGAAGAGAGAAGTTGCAGAGGTTGGTGGATGAATTTGGTAGGGTATGTAAAAGAAGAAAATTGAAAGTGAATATAGGAAAGAGTAAGGTGATGAGGATAACAAAAAGATTAGGTGACGAAAGATTGGATATCAGATTGGAGGGAGAGTATGGAGGAGATGAATGTATTCAGATATTTAGGAGTGAACATGTCAGCAGATGGGTCTATGAAGGATGAGGTGAATCATAGAATTGATGAGGGGAAAAGGGTAAGTGGTGCACTTCGGAGTCTGTGGAGACAAAGAACTTTGTCCATGGAAGTAAAGAGGTTAATGTATGAGAGTATAGTTATATCAACACTCTTATATGGGTGTGAAGCATGGGTGATGAATGTTGCAATGAGGAGAAGGCTGGAGGCAGTGGAGATATCATGTCTGAGGTCAATGTGTGGTGTGAATATAATGCAGAGAATTCGGAGTTTGGAAATTAGGAGGAGGTGCGGGATTACCAAAACTATTATCCAGAGGGCTGAGGAGGGGTTGTTGAGGTGGTTCGGACATGTAGAGAGAATGGAATGAAATAGAATGACTTCGAGAGTGTATAAATCTGTAGTGGAGGGAAGGCGGGGTAGGGGACGGCTTAGGAAAGGTTGGAGGGAGGGGGTAAAGGAGGTTTTATGTGCGAGGGGCTTGGATTTCCAGCAAGCATGCGTGAGCGTATTTGATAGGAGTGAATGGAGACAAGTGGTTTTTAATACTTGACGTGCTGTTGGAGTGTGAGCAAAGTAACATTTATGAAGGGATTCAGGGAAACCGGCAGGCCGGACTTGAGTCCTGGAGATGGGAAGTACAGTGTCTGCACTCTGAAGGAGGGGTGTTAATGTTGCAGTTTTATAACTGTAGTGGAAAGCACCCCTCTGGCAAGACAGTGATGGAGTGAATGATGAAAGTTTTTCTTTTTCGGGCCACCCTGCCTTGGTGGGTATCGGCCGATGTGTTAATAAAAAAAAAAAAAATAGGTGGATTATTAATAAAACCCAAGATTTAAATAAAAGATTTCAAGACCTCACCTAGAAACCAAAAAATCTGCATAAATGCCAGGGTTATTGCATTAGAAAGGAGAGAAAAACATGACTGAGATTTTAAAGAATTTTAGCTACAGCCTGTAATGAATTTTCAGATAATATGGCTGTTTCAATTTCTACTGGAGATTTATTTGTGGCTGTCATCTATAGCTTGCAACCAAATAACAGAAGACCCAGACAGAATTTTTTTTTTTTTCAACAAGTCGGCCGTCTCCCACCGAGGCAGGGTAACCCAAAACGAAAGAAAATCCCCAAAAAGAAAATACTTTCATCATCATTCAACACTTTCACCTCACTCATACATAATGACTGTCTTTGCAGAGGCGCTCAGATATGACAGCTGAGAATAAGTCCCTCTCAACTGTCACTATCCCAGACCCCTCCTTTAAAGTGCAGGCATTGTACTTCCCATTTCCAGGACTCAAGTCCAACTAAATCAATTAACCCTTTCGGGGTCGGTGCCGTACTAGTACGTTTTACAAGCAGGGGTTGGTGCCGTACTAGTACACCCAAATTCTAGCGGCCTCAATTTAAGCAGCAAACGTCTGGTAGGCATACATATGAAAGAATGGGTCTGTGTGGTCAGTGTGCGCAGTATAAAAAAAATCCTGCAGTACACACTGCATAATGAGAGAAAAAAACTGACCATTTTTTTTTATTAAAACAGCGACTTTGCAGTCGATTTTCGTATGGTATTTATTGATGTATTCTCGTTTTCTTGGTCTCATTTGATAGAATGGAAGATATATTACAGAAATGGAGATGATTTTGATTGGTATGACAATGACAAGTACCTTGAAATTGAGCTCAAAGTAGCGAAAATGTTCGATTTTTGACGATGTTCAAGAGTAAACAAATCACACCATGCGTCCAATACACATCAACTGGCGAGTCTTATATTCATGCACAAGTGCTCTGATATTATTTATACCATTTTTACAATGATGCAGTTGTATACATAACAGTAAATCTTCTATTTTTGTGAGAATAAAAATTCAAAATGGAAAGCAAAAGTAATGGAACAGGGGCCTGGAGACGTGGCTAATGAACAGAGAACATGTTATTTTAGTGCCAGGAATGTCTGCCTTGTTTACTCTGGACCCTATTTTGAAATTGGCATCGTTTGAATTTTGTGTGAAATTGGAAAATTGCCATTTTCTGACCACTATTTTGGGTAGATGAAATTGGTAAATAGGCAGTTTCTTTTACTCATTCGATAGAGGAAATGGAGTTCTAGCAAAATAGCTATAATTTTAGGAGACTGAAACATTGGAATTTGTCGAAAATAGGGCTCGAAGTGAGTGAAATCGCCGATGCATCAGTGTCATAGATACTGATAACTTTGCGAAAGCATAATTTCGTTAGTTTTCGATAAAATTTCATAATTTTGGTGGCGTTATGATCGGAAAAAGATTCTCTATCATTTCATAAGAAAAATTAATTTTTTTTTTCCAAAAAATTTTCGACCCCAGGAGCACTTTCCTGAGAAGGCCTGTCGACCCCCAAAAGGTTAACTGGTTTCCCTGAATCCCTTCACAAAATATTACCCTGTTCACACTCCAACAGCTCGTCAGGTCCCAAAAACCATTCGTCTCCATTCACTCCTATCTAACATGCTCACACAGCCCCCGGTGGCCTAGTGGTAAAGCTCTCGCTTCACGCACGGAGGGGCCGGGTTCTATTCCCGGCGGGGCGGAAACATTTCGAAGTGTTTCCTTACACACACTCACACATATACATACAACAGGCCTAGTGTCAAATCGACATGTGCCTAGGACAAAATGGTAACTAACATGCTTGCTGGAAGTCCAAGCCCCTCGCCCACAAAACCTCCTTTACCCCCCTCCCTCCAACCTTTTCGAGGACGACCCCTACCCTGCCTTCCTTCCCCTACAAATTTATATGATCTCCAAGTCATTCTACTTTGATCCATTCTCTCTAAATGACCAAACCACCTCAACAACCCCTCTTCAGCCTTGTGACAAATACTTTTAATAACTTCACACCACCACCTAATTTCCACACTCCAAATTTTCTGCATAATATTTACACCATACATTGCCCTTAGACAGGACATCTCCACTGCCTCCAGCCGCCTCCTCGCTGCAGCATTTGCAACCCATGCTTCACACCCATATAAGTGTTGGTACCACTATACTTTCGTACATTCCCTTCTTTGCCTCCATGGATTGGTGTTTGAGTAGGGAGTTTCAACCACAGGGACCCCACACACAGCCATAAAGACAGAAAATGGAAAAGTGTACAATATTGAAGGTAGCAGAAATCCCTGACCTACAGACCCCTGTACCTTAGAAGCATCATGTTCAAATTGCTAGAAAAGATAAGGCTTTGCTGAACATCTTGGACGAGATCAAGCCTCCACCCCTTATTGTGTTGACTGATCCCCATGGGTTTAGTTCTTCACATTTTTTTGTTTAACTGCACAAACATGAATTCAGAAATAGAAGTATGATAAATTTCTAAAGACAGGAGAAAGGGATGGGGGAACTACAAGAAGGCTTTTGATAAGTGCCACATAAGGCTAATTAGCAAACTGGAAAATTAAGTCAAGGTAAAACTAAGATATTAGGACTTGAGTCTTGGAAATGGGAAGTACAATGCCTGCACTTTAAAGGAGGGGTCTGGGATAGTGACAGCTAGGAGGGACTATTCTCAGTTGTTGTATCTGAGCGCCTCTGCAAAGACAGTAATTATGTATGAGTGTGGTGAAAGTGTTGAATGATGACGAAAGTATTTTCTTTTTGGGGATTTTCTTTCTTTTTGGGTCACCCTGCCTCGGTGGGAGACTGCCGACTTGTTGAAAAAAAAAAAAAAAAAAGGAAATACTAAAATAGAACAGAATAGTGGTGAACCCCATACAGTTTTTGGTGTATATCAATGACTTAATTACAGGATTAACTCCTACATATCCTTATTTGTGGATGATGCCAAAATAATGAGAATACAACTGAATAGGATGAAAGAAGGCTGCAGGAAAACTGGACATACTTCAGGAATGATTGAATAAATGGCCAATTGAATTTAATGTGGTGAAAGTGTTGAATGATGATGAAAGTATTTTTTTGGGGATTTTCTTTCTTGGTCACCTGCCTCGGTAGGGAGACTGCCCGACTTGTTGAAAAAAAAAAAAAAAAAAAGGAAATACTAAAATAGAACAGAAAGTTGGTTGAACCATCAGTTTTTGTGTATATCAATGACTTAATTACAGGATTAACATCTACATATCCTTATTTGTGGATGATCCAAAATAATGAAATAAACTGAATAGATTTTAAACAAATGCAGGAAAACTGACATACTTCAGGAAAGATGAATAATGGCCAATTGAATTTAATCTCAGCAAAAGCAGTTATGAAGCTGGGAAACAGAGGAAAGGAGACCAAAAACATCATGAAAAGGAAAAAAAAAAAAAACTCACTAACATCTGAAAGAAAAAGACATATGAATAACCATTACCTCAACCCTATACCACTCTTAAGTGATTATATCTGAATACACACAGTGACTATGCATATAATATTTATCTACTGAAGGTTAAAAAATTCACTTGAAACTAAATACCATAGGTTAAAGAAAATATTAAATTTATTTTATAGTATTAGAACAGGTATTACCTGTTGCTGAATGGCACCAAGAGCTGCTTCAGTCTGTGGTGATCGTTCGTTAGTAAAGTCGGTGGGTGAGAGCGGAGGCAGCGGGCGATTATCTAAGGATGAAGGCAGGACCATACAAAAGACAGGAGAGTAGTTTTCACATCTCTGTAATATCTGAATCCTGCTTGAATCTTTCTGTAGAGAGGAAGATGTTATGGTTGGTACAATACCACACAGTACTTTGCTCTTTTCACAAGAATCACACAGTCAAGCTAAGCCGAGCAGTGCTCTAAAGTCAAGATAATCCAAGCAGTGTCAATAGGTCAACACAATCCAAGTGTCGTCAAGGGGTCTGATAATTCAAGTATGGTCACAAGAGCAAGATAAACTTGGAAGGGCAAATGTTGTACTTCATTAAGAAAACAGTTCAACTGACATATGAATTTTTAATTTGTTAGTGATGGCATACAAACTCCATATTTGAAATTTGTTTAAAGTCTAATATTTTACTGAACCAGAATAAAGCATTAAAACTATTTTTAACAAACAATAAATTAACAAACAATAACATTGCATAATTAACCAAACTTACTAATGTATTAGCAATATACTGGCAATAATAAATACACGAGTGCTTTGAGAAATGTGTGTCAAACTTACTATTAATGAAACACTGGCAGCAATAGGTCCACTAGGGCCTCGCGTGGCATGTGTCATTAAGTGACAGTTGAGACACTCTTCAATAGTCCAGCCACCAACACGAAAAGTACGAACCAAGAACTTCTGTCCTTCTGTTATCCCACCTAAACTTAAGGTGACCAAACATGCACCCTGAGAAAATAAATATAATTACAGGGATAAAGATAGAAATGTTAAAAGCAGGTGGGGATATAATTTTGGAGTGGTTGGTGCTATTATTTAATAAATGTATGGAAGAGGGTAAGGTACCTAGGGATTGGCAGAGAGCGTGTATTGTTCCTTTGTATAAAGGCAAAGGGGACAAAAGAGAGTGCAAAAATTATAGGGGAATAAGTCTGTTGAGTGTACCTGGTAAAGTGTATGGTAGAGTTATTATTGAAAGAATTAAGAGTAAAACAGAAAGCAGGATAGCAGATGAACAAGGGGGCTTTAGGAAAGGTAGGGGGTGTGTAGACCAAGTGTTTACAGTGAAACATATAGGTGAACAGTATTTGGATAAGGGTAAAGATGTTTTTGTGGCATTTATGGATTTGGAAAAGGCGTATGATAGGGTAGATAGGGGCAATGTGGCAGATGTTGCAGGTGTATGGAATAGGAGGAAGGTTACTGAAAGCAGTGAAGAGTTTTTATGAGGATAGTGAGGCTCAGGTTAGAGTGTGTAGGAGGGAAGGGACTATTTCCCAGTAAAAGTGGGCCTTAGACAAGGATGTGTGATGTCACCGTGGTTGTTCAATATATTTATAGATGGGGTTGTAAGAGAAGTGAATGCGAGGGTCTTGGCAAGAGGTGTTGGGCTAAAAGATAAAGAAGCAAATACAAAGTGGGAGTTGTCCAGTTGCTTTTGCTGATGACACTGTGCTTTTGGGAGATTCTGAAGAGAAGCTGCAGAGGTTGGTGGATGAATTTGGTAGGGTGTGTAAAAGAAGAAAATTGAAAGTGAATATAGGAAAGAGTAAGGTGATGAGGATAACAAAAAGAATAGGTGACGAAAGATTGGATATCAGATTGGAGGGAGAGAGTATGGAGGAGGTGAATGTATTCAGATATTTGGGAGTGGACATGTCGGCGGATGGGTCTATGAAGGATGAGGTGAATCATAGAATTGATGAGGGGAAAAGGGTGAATGGAGCACTTGAGTCTGTGGAGACAAAGAACCTTGTCCATGGAAGTAAAGAGGGAATGTATGAGAGTATAGTTATACCAACGCTCTTATATGGGTGTGAAGCATGGGTGATGAATGTTGCAACGAGGAGAAGGCTGGAGGCAGTGGAGATGTCATGTCTGAGGTCAATGTGTGGTGTGAATATAATGCAGAGAATTCGGAGTTTGGAAATTAGGAGGAGGTGCGGGATTACCAAAACGATTGTCCAGAGAGCTGAGGAGGGGTTGTTGAGGTGGTTTGGACATGTAGAGAGAATGGAACGAGACAGAGTGACTTCGAGAGTGTATAAATCTGTAGTGGAGGGAAGGCGGGGTAGGGGTCGGCCTAGGAAAGGTTGGAGGGAGGGGTAAAGGAAGTTTTGTGTGCGAGGGGCTTGGATTTCCAGCAAGCATGTGTGAGCGTATTTGATAGGAGTGAATGGAGGCATATGGTTTTAATACTTGACGTGCTGTTGGAGTGTGAGCAAGTAACATTTATGAAGGGATTCAGGGAAACCGGCAGGCCGGACTTGAGTTCTGGAGATGGGAAGTACAGTGCCGGCACTCTGAAGGAGGGTGTAAATGTTGCAGTTTTATAACTGTAGTGTAAAGCACCCTTCTGGCAAGACAGTGATGGAGTGAATGATGATGAAAGTTTTTTTTTCGGGCCACCCTGCCTTGGTGGGAATCGGCCGATGTGTTAATAAAAAAAAATAAAAAAATAAAACATATATTAATTAATTATCACATTGGAGGGAGTATGGAATAATTGAAAGCGTTCAGATATTTGGGAGTAGACTTGGCAGAGGATGGGCTTATGAAGGACGAGGTTAACCATAGAATTAATAAAGGAAAAAAGGCGAGTGGGGCATCAAGGTATCTGTGGAGACAAAAAACGTTATCCATGGAGGCAAAGAAGGGAATGTATGAAAGTACAGTGGTACCAACACTCTTATAGAGATGTGAAGCATAGGTTGTTAATGCTGCAATAAGAAGGCTGGAGGCAGTGGAGATGTCCTGTCTAAGGGCAATGTGTGGTGTAAATATGCAGAGAATTCATAGTGTGGAAATTAGGAGAAGGTGTGGAGTTAGTAAAAGTATTATTCAGAGGGCTAAAGAGGGGTTATTGAGGTGGTTTGGTCATTTAGAGAGGATGGAGCCAAATAAGACGACTTGGAGGGTGTATACATCTGTAGTGAAGGGGAGGAGGGGTAGGGGTCATCCTAGGAAAGGAGGGAGGGAGGGGGTAAAAGAGGTTTTGTGTGCAAAAGGCTTAGACATGCAGAAGGCATGTGTGAGCATGTTTGATAGGATTGAATGGAGACTAATGGTTTTTGAGACCTGACGAACTGTTGGAGTGTGCACAGGGTAATATTTTGCTAAGGTATTCACCACACAGACCCATTCTCATATCTTGACCAAAATTTACAGCTCTAAGCTTATCTGTGTGAGCCGAGCTCATGACACAGAACTACGTGAGGGACCTGGCCTCAATGATGTACAGTGGACCCTCAGTTATCGACCGTAATCCATTCCAGAAGCTCGACCTAACACCGAAATGGCCGATAACTGAATTAATATTTCCCATAAGAATTAATGTAAATACAATTAATCTGTTCCAGACAAAAATATCAAAAAAATAATTTTTTTAACAATTAAATAAGTATTACATACCTTTATTGAAGACTGATGCTGGCTTCTTGAAGATAGGGAGGAGGAAAGAGGGAGGAGTTAGTGTTTGGAAGGGGAATCCCCCTCCATAAAGACTTCAGGTAGCAAAGCCCTCTCTGGGGTTACTTCCCTTCTTTGTCTTAATGCCACTAGGACCAGCTTGAGAGTCACTGGACCCCTGTCGCACAACATATCTATCCAGAGTGCTCTGTTTCTGGCGTCTCTATGATTTCCCTGAAGTGGGACAAGGTTTTGTCACTAAACATGTTGCAGATATGGCTTGTTTCAGCTTGGTCAGGGTGGTATTTCTCCACAAAACTTTGCACATCATTCCACTTTGCACAAATCTCCTTAATCAATGAAGAAGGCACCTCTTTCACTCCCTCTTCCTCCTCCTGTGAAGCAAGTTCCTCAACTGTGGTCTGATGCTGTTGCAGATGAAGCTCTTCATCTAACCACAGTTTAGCTCTTCCCTGTGGTCATCCACCAACTCTTCCACATCCTGGCCACTCACCTCCAACCCCAGGGACTTCTCCAATTCCACAATAGAGTCCACAGGGTCAGCAGGGTTAGGGTCAGACTCAAACCCTTCAAAATTCCTCTCTCGGACACAACCTGGCCACAATTTTCTCTCAAAGTCCTGGAAGTCACTCCCTCCCAAGCCTTACCTATAAGGCTTATGCAATGGAGGACAGTGAAGTGATTCCTCCAGAACTCTCTTAGGGTCAACAGAGTGTCCAAGGTCACTTCAATGCACTTTTGAAACACTGCTTATGTGTAGAGTTTTTTGAAGTTAGAAATGACCTGCTGGTCCATGGGCTGGAGGAGAGCAGTGGTGTTAGGAGGTAAGAACTTCACTTTTATAAAACTGAAGTCCCTAAACACTTGGTCTTCCAAGTCTGGAGGATGTGCAGGAGCATTGTCCAGTACCAGGAAGCACTTGAGTGGCAATTTCTTTTCCAGGAGGTATTTTTTCACTCTTGGGCCAAACACATCATTAACCCACTCTTTAAAAATGTGCCTTGTGACCCATGCCTTATTATTAGCTTTCCACATCACACACAAGCTATTCTTGACAACATTGTTTTTGTTGAACACTCTGGGATTTTCAGAGTGATACACCAGTAAAGGCTTCACTTTGAAATCCCACTAGCATTACTACACAACAAGAGAGTTAGCCTGTCTTTCATAGGCTTGTGTCCTGGCAGTGGCTTTTCCTCCTGCGTGATGTAGGTCCTGTTTGGCATTTTCTTCCAAAACAGGCCTGTTTCATCACAATTAAACACTTGTTGGGGTTCGAATTTTTCAGCCTCTATGAACCCCTTGAATTCCTGAACAAATGTTTCAGCCGCACATTTGTCAGAACTTGCAACCTCACCATGCCTTACAAAACTGTACTATGCCACTACGCTTCTTAAATCTCTCAAACCAGCCTTTGCTGGCCCTAAATTCACTACCAGCAGCACTTGTTACAAGAGTTTTCTTCACAAGATCCTCATGCAACTGCCTTGCCTTCTCACAAATACTGTAATAGACTCCACAACACTGTCTCCCACTATTTCTTTTTCCTTAATCCACAATAACAATAACTTTTCCATATCTTCCATTATTGGTGACCTTTGTTTCGTTAGGAAAGTTACTCCTTTTGCAACATTAGCATCCTTGATTTGTTCTTTCTTTGCCAGGATGGATGTAATTGTTGATTGTTTTTTTCCATACATCCTGGCAAGTTCCAGCACCCACATACCACTTATATTTTTCAATTAATTCTCACTTAAATTCCATGGTGTTTCTCACTTTCTTTACCACAGGAACTTTCTTTGGAGCCATGGTTACTTATTTTGCAGTTGCACTGACAAAACACCACGAAAAACAAGCGAAATGTTTGGATGAATGAGCAGAAGCTTCCTCACGCACCGAGAGACACAGACAAACTGAAGCACAAGCGGCCCCAGCCAGCGGACGGACATGTCCCATATGGCCAATCACCGAAATAACGGCCAATCAACGGAAGCCAAACAACCAGCTGATCACCAAGTTGGCCGATATCAGGAACGGTCGATAACCGGGGGTCCACTATGCATCGGCCACTGAAAAGCTTAAGTAATCTACCACCTATTCCATACATTTGCAACATCTGCCACATCTATAACATGCCTTTTCTAAATCCATTTATGCAATGAAAAGTTCTTTACCTTTAAGTACTGTTCACTTATGTGCTTCAATGTAAACACTTGGTCTACACTTTGTCTTTCCTAAAAGCTCCTTGTTCCTCTGCAATCCTACTCTCTGTCTTACCCATAATTCTTTCAATAACAACTGCCATACATTAACTGGTTCAACTGCCTCCCAGCATACATAAGGGGGATTACCAATAGACCCCTGGCTGTCTTCAAGAGTGAGCTGGAAAGGCACCTAAAATCAGTACCCGACCAGCCAGGCTGTGGTTCATATGTTAGTTTGTGTGTGGCCAGTAGTAACAGCCTGGATGATCAGGCCCCAATCCACTGCAAGGCCTGGTCATGGACCAGGCTGTGGGGGGCATTGACCCCTGCAACACCCCCAGGTATATCTCAGGTATACTCAACAGACTTATTTTCCTATAATAATTACACTATCTTTTATCCTCTTTTCTCCTATATACAAAGGATCTATGTATGTTCTCTGCCAATCCCTAGGTACCTTTTTTCCTTACATGCACATGCTGAACAAATGCACCAACTGCTCCAAAACAATATCCCCACTTACTTTTAACATTTGTCTTAATTCAATCTATCTCAGCTGCTTAACCCCTTTCATTCCACACACTGCCTCACGCACCTCCTCCACATTCAAATCTGGCTCTTCCTTACTTCTAAAAGAAAACATTGCACTCCTCTCTCCATCAATATTCTACAGTTGTTCAAAATATTCCCTCCATTTCCCATGTACGTACCTCTTTTGTTTTAAACTGTTAAATCCATTTGCTTCTTAGGCTTTATCACCTTTTTGATCTCTCCAAAACTTTTTTCTTATTCTCAGCAAAATTTGTTAATAAAACCTGTTCTATAACTCCTTTTGCACTCCATCACTCTTTCAACCTCTCTTTTACTCTTCCCTGTATGTCTCACTTTTTCCACATACAGTGGACCCTCGGTTAACGAATACCCCGGAAATCGTGCAATTATGTAAGTATAATTTTGTAAGTTCTTGTGGAAGTGTATTTTTGGGGGTCTGAAATAGACTAACCTACGTGAAATTTTTCCTTAAGGGAGTAAATTCGTTCGGTAATGGCACTTGAGCAGACTTCAGGAGTGAAGTTTTTACGAAACTCGGGGGTCCACTGTATGTAATTTAATGACAAACATTTCGGTAGAAAAATTACTGCTAAGTTTACAATATCTTCCTTCCCTCCAAAATAGGATTTAGATCTTTCTCTCCCTTTAAACACAATACAGTGGTCCCCCGCCTAACGAGCAAAATTCATTCCAGATGCCTGCTCAAGTGCCATTACCGAACGAATTTACTTCTTTAAGAAATAATGTCACGTAGGTTAGTCTACTTCAGACCCCAAAAAATACACTTCCACAAGCACTTACAATATTATACTTACATAATTGTACGATTTCCAGGGTGCTCGTTAGGCGGGGGACCACTGTACATCTCATCAATGATTTCGCTGTTCATCATATTAATAAATAAACGAAAAATAAAAATTCAATTGCAATAAATATGCCTGATTATAATTCATAGTTTGGGTAGAGAAAAATATACTGCCAACTTACCTTTAAAAAGAAAGGATGTTGACTTTCTTCTTGTGTAAGGTTCGGTATTCCTGTCACCAGAGCATCAGCTGTTTCTTGCACATGCAAGCGAATGTTGAGGCAACTGCACGTCAGCTGCACCATTCTTGCCTTTGAATTAGACAAAGGAGAAAAATTTGTCCATAACATTAAATCTAGGGAACAGGCACAGATGTGCTATATTCATAGTATCAAATTAATTTTTTTTTTCTGGGGGAAGGGGGTGATTACTAATACAGTGGTACCCCGACTTACGATATTTTTTCATTCCAGAATGCTGTTCAAGTGCCATTACCAAACGAATTTATCTCCATAAGAAATGATGTAAAATAGACTAGTCCTTTTAGACCCCCAAAATTACACTTACAAAAGCATTTAAAAAAATCAACTTACATAAAAGGGTGCGTTTGGGGACTATCGTAAGTCAGGGTACCACTGTATGTACATCTGATACAGTACCATCTCTTTGTTTTAGTTATTCAGTGTGTAATTCCCTTACTACAGTATATATTCTAATTCTGAACTGTATTACAATGTTGACAAAAGATTATGTATCCATCTGGGCAACTAGGTTTTTGTGCCACTGGCTCTAAGTGGACTGATATAATGGACACATACTGTATTACAATTGAAAATAAAAGTCAGCATACTTAGATAATAATTTATACTCTTTCATTTATGATATTAGCACATTACATGCATAATCCTTCACTAAGTCAAAATTACTAGCATAATACTGACCAATTACTCTGACACAAGTAAACTCAATTACTGTACTTTTGTTGCCTCTTGTCAGATGTCCTCTTCCCTGGGTTACTTTGGAAACCATCCAAGAGTGTAAAATGCAAAAAAAAAAGGCAGTATGGTACTAATTTTGTTTATTTTCCACTGATGCAGCACTGCCAAGTATGTAAGTGTAGTTGTAAATGTGCCACATTGTTTACTAACCTTGTTTACACTCAAAGGTCAGTCTCATGGGATTTTTTTTTTTTTTTATTTAAAATCATAGAATTTTTACATAACACATGAAGACATTGGTACATATATCATACAACATGAAAACAAAACACAATGTCATTAAACAATGAAATACGTTCCCACACGCCGACAACATTAACACAAGCCATAGAACATAGAACAAACTAAACTGTGAGAATCATTGGATATGCTGAATATTGAAGACAGAGTAAAACAACTTAAATCAAGTTTATAAAATTGCTCACAAACAGTGTCCAGAATATCTTGCTGCCAATTTTGTCAAGGCTGGGAACCAAAGCAGTCATAGTACTAGGGGGAGAGAGCACAACTTTGTAGTTCCCACAGTCAGTGGCCAGGCTTCAAACACCTTTTATTGTACAGCAATAAAGGAATGGAACAGACTGCCTGCACATGTCAAAGCCAGTCACAGCATGAGCCAGTTCAAGAAGAGAACCAAAAGGTACCTAATGAATGTAGCGACAGAAAGGGAGGAGAATGATTTTTTATTTTTTTAGCTAACACACATGTATATGTAAATAACTCTTTTTACCTTATTCCTAGTATACATATATCCTTTATAATATAATAACATATATATCCTACAATGTAAAAAATTAAGGTGTAAAAAGGACCCCAATGGAAATAAGTCACTCTGTCTGACTTTTTTGGGTTATCCTAGGTTCTCTACTAACATTTTTAACCTATCTACTAACATTTTTAACCTATTTACTAACATTTTTAACCTATCAACTAACATTTTTAACCTATTTACTAACATTTTTAACCTATCTCTTCAAACAGGTGTAGTGCCGGATACGTGGAAGATGGCTAATGTAATTCCTATTTTTAAAGCAGGGGACAAGTCGTTACCATCAAATTACCGCCCAATAAGTCTAACATCAATTGTAGGCAAATTACTAGAGTCGATTATAGCTGATAACATAAGAAGCCATCTCGATAGGCATAATTTGATTAATGATACTCAGCATGGATTCACCAGGGGCCGTTCCTGCCTAACTAATTTATTAACTTTTTTCAGTAAGGCTTTTGAGGCAGTTGATAATGATAAACAATTCGATATTGTTTATTTGGATTTTAGTAAGGCTTTTGATAGAGTACCACATCAGAGACTGTTAAAGAAAGTGGCTGCTCATGGCATTGGGGGAAAAGTGTTGTCATGGATCAAGTCATGGCTCACCAATAGGAAGCAGAGGTGTGCATAAATGGGGTTAAATCGGAGTGGGGATCTGTAACAAGTGGCATTCCTCAGGGATCGGTTTTGGGCCCGTTGTTGTTTATAATATATATAAATGACCTTGACGAGGGAATTTCTAGTGATATGAGCAAATTCGCTGATGACACGAAGATAGGTAGGATAATCGATTCAAACATAGATGTCAGTGAACTACAGGAGGATTTAGACAAACTCAATTCCTGGTCAGAAAAATGGCAGATGCAGTTCAATGTAGATAAATGCAAAGTTCTAAAGCTCGGGAGTGTCCATAACCCAAGCACTTATAAGTTAAATAACGTAGAACTTAGCCATACAGATTGCGAGAAGGACTTGGGGGTGATGGTAAGCAGCAACCTTAAACCAAGACAGCAATGCCTAAGCGTACGTAATAAGGCAAATAGATTACTGGGATTTATATCAAGAAGTGTTAGCAACAGAAGTCCAGAGGTTATATTACAGCTTTATACATCATTAGTTCTGGTCTCCATATTACAGAATGGACATAAATTCGTTAGAAAACATTCAGCGTAGAATGACTAAATTAATACATAGCATTAGAAATCTTCCTTACGAAGAAAGATTGAAGACCCTTAAATTACATTCACTTGTAAGACGTAGAATGAGGGGAGACATGATCGAGGTATACAAGTGGAAAATGGGTATTAACAAAGGGGATATAAATAAGGTCTTGAGGGTATCTCTCCAAGAGAGAACCCGCAATAATGGATTCAAGTTAGATAAGTTTAGATTTAGAAAGGATATAGGAAAGTATTGGTTTGGAAATAGGGTAGTTGATGAGTGGAACAGTCTGCCTAGTAGGGTTATTGAAGCAAGGACCTTGGGTAGTTTTAAATTTAGGTTGGATAAATTCATGAGTGAAAGGGGTTGGATTTGAGTGGGAATTGCACATGAGTAAATAAAATTATCAAAGCTTATTTCTTGGGTAGCATTGAAAATTAGGTTGAACAAATATTCTGTTAGTGGGATGGAATGTGAAGGACCTGCCTAGAATGGGCCAACAGGCCTGCTGCAGTGTTCCTCCTTTCTTATGTTCTTATATGCTGCTATGTATGATAATGTATGTAAATGTATTTGTGTATACCTGAATAAACTTACTTACTTACTTATCATTATACAGAACAGGTTGAAAATTTAACTAATGACATAACATCTTTAACTATGGCCCGATACCTATCATCACTGATTGAAAATAATAAGGATACCACCCTTATTCTTCACGTTTAACCCTTTCCGGGTCGGTGCCGTACTAGTACGTTTTACGAGCAGGGGTCGGTGCCGTACTAGTACGTGTAAATTCTAGCGGCCTCAAATTAAGTGGGAAACGGCCTACATATGAAAGAATGGGTTTGTGTGGTCAGTGTGTGCAGTTTTTTTCGTTTAAAACAGCGACTTTGCAGTCTATTTTTGTATGGTATTTATTGATGTATTCTCGTTTTCTTGGTCTCATTTGATAGAAAGGAAGATATATTACAGATTTTGATTGGTTTGACAATGACAAGTACCTTGAAATTGAGCTCAAAGTAGCGAAAATGTTCGATTTTTGCCGATGTTGAAGAGGAAACAAATCACACCATGCGTCCAATACACATCAACTGGCGAGTTTAATATTCTTGCACAAGTGCGCTGATATTATTTATACCATTTTTACAATGATGCAGTTGTATACATAACAGTAAATCTTCTATTTTTGTGAGAATAAAAATTCAAAATGGAAAACAAAAGTAATGTAAGAGGGGCCTGGAGACGTGACTAATGAACAGAGAAGATGTTATTTTAGTGCCAGAAATGTCTGCCTTGTTTATTCTGGACCCTATTTTGAAATTGGCATCGTTTGAAATTTGTGTGAAATTGGCCAAATTGCCATTTTCTGACCACTATTTTGGGTAGTTGAAATTGGTAAATAGACGGTTTCTTGTACTCAATCGATAGAAGAAATGTTGTTCTAGCGAAATATCTATGATTTTAGTGGACTGGAATATTGGAATTGGCCAAAAAAAGGCCTCAAAGTGGGCGAAATCGCCGATGCGTAAACATCTTCAACACCGATAACTTCGCGAGAGCATAATTCCGTAAGTTTTCATTCAAATTTCATACTTTTGGTGTCGTTATGATCGGAAAAAGATTCTCTATCATTTCATAAGAAAAAAATTAAAAATTTTCCAAAAAATTTCGACCCTGAGAACGTCTTTCCGAGAAGGCCTGTCGACCCCAAAGGGTTAAGCATAAACGTAGTGATTCAATTAACATTGAAACATAACTCGGTCCACACATACTCTGTATGGTGTTCTGAGTTACAACACACACCATACCCTTCCATACCTTCATGATGCAAGACAATGGACATCAAAACACAAAATACATAAAAAACCCACTCATAATGTACCACATGTACATGTTGGGCTAAACAGAAAAACACACACATGCCTGACATTCCATACCAAACATGCACAAACACCAACTCACATGCTCATCTTCCCCTGGCTATGGGAATAAATAATTACAGGGCTTGCAGAATTAAGTACATTTCAATGTAGATTATTCCGGAAAACAAACATGGTTAAAATGCCTACAGGCCAAACTTATCGTACTGATATCCTAGCCCTTCAACAAATTCGTTGTACATGCCCCAAGAATTACACCTGCACATCGCTACCTGTCGATGCAGATTACACCCACACACCCATCCAATCCCTTCAGACACTCCTCCTTCCACACAATGCTTTTCGCTAACACTCCCAGATTAGCCCGTTATAATACCCCTGAACCTACAATGACCACATGTCCCTCATTTCAAAGTCTCGATAACTTGCCTCAAAATCGATCTCCCACCTCCCCCCGTACACCTCCCTGTTGTGACACTCTGACCTGTAAAACTCCGCCGCTAACGCCTTCTTCCGTACACTTCCTTCCACGTTTTTAATCACCCAAAAAACAAAATCAAAATCAGTCACCAAATATGATACCTCACGTTGAACCTTCCCACCCACTCCCCCCACATCTGAACTTAACTCCCTCAAAACTGACAACCACCCCCCACCCAACATATCACTCGCACAAACCATCCCCTTACCACTCCTAGGTGTTTGCAAAAATAGATTGCATGAAGTGCCGAATCTTCCCCTCTGCACACCCTGCACACTCTCCTCCCTTAGACATCTATTATACAACACGACCCCCAATGGCAAAATCCCATGTAAAAATTTGTACATCACTTCCCTTACTCTAGGTTTGATACGTAAACTTTTCAAACGTTTCCATATATCCCCCCAAGTGTACATTGGGTATACCCCCTCCACTAGTGCTACTTCCCTACCCCTTTCTGCCTTCTCAAGCATGCCCACTTTAACGTTCCCTGGTGTCCTGGCATACATCAAAACTCATAACATGGCCTCACAAAACCTCAAATCCCTTACCCCCCCCCACCACCGTTCTAAATCCCGATGTACACTCTCTAACTCTCCCTCCTTCCTTCCCTCCCGCAAGTACCTGCGTTTTACATATACTGTATGTACTCCCATTAACTGTCTCTCAAAGGGTATGACGCCTAACCCACCTTGGCTATGGACTGGAAACCACCGCTCTACTGATCCAATCGCACCCTGAACCCCACAAAACCTGAAAACCCTACTCATCAAATTTCGACATCACCCGGCAGCAGAGGATACATTGCAGCAACATGCCACACCTTACTGTAAAGTAGGACATTGATGACAATTGCCCTCTGATGCAACGTGAGATGTGTTGGTCGCAACCCCATCAAACGTTCAATTACACGTTTAGCCACCCTCCCTGAATTAACCTCACGTGCAACCCCTGCATTCCTCATATACTCTATCCCACAGATCATAACCTTATTCACCTTGCCACCCCCCACTCCCACCCCCCTCCAAACTCAATTCCCTAACTCCAAAAACTTTGATTTCCCCACGTTAATTTCCATCTCCGTTGCATTTCCAAAAATACGCACCATCCTCTCCACAAACCCTCATCCCCTCCCACTAAAACCATCGTATCATCAACATATCCTACTATACCTGTACTCCCAATATTATCGACCCTTTGCACACTTTCCCTCACACATTCCCTCACCACCCGATAAAAAGGGTCCTGTAAGCATGCGAAAAATACCTGTGACAGTGGGCATCCCTGCTTTAAACCTCAACCCATTGGCACACTGCAACCCAACCTCCCATTAATCTGCACCCTTACGCACGCTGTACAGAGATCGTGCCCATGACACAACCTCCGCACCGAACCCTGCCACCTCATAATCCTCCACAATACGTCCCGTTCCACACTATCATAAGCTGCTTGCCAGTCCAAAGCTAAGACCCCACCCCCTCTCTCCTGTCTGCACTCTAAACTCCTGGATTAATCCATGCCCCTCATACATCGTTCTTCCCGGTACCCCATATTGACCTTTTTCAATTACGTTTGGAATTACTTTCTTCATTCTATTCCCTAAAATTTTGGCAAACAACTTGTAATCGCTACACATCAATGAGATCATCCTGTAGTCCTTCACTGTTGATTGCATAGTCCCTTTGGCACTAACACCGCCCCCTTTTCATCTCGTTTAACAACCGTACTAAAACCTCCCTCAATACACCCCAGTGTTTAATATAAAACTCACTAGGCAGCCCGTCAATCCCCGGCGCCTTTCCCTTATTCATACTCATTAACGCCTCCCATACCTCCGACTCCTGTATGGGCCCCCCTAAAGCTGTTCTGTCTAAAACCTCTACTCTGCATTGCATTCCACCTCCCACTTGCCGGATGGCCGCCTCGTCAACTTCCTTACATCTCGTGTATGTCCTCATCCACGCATCTACATACCAACTTCCTTACATCTCGTGTATGTCCTCATCCACGCATCTACATACCCACCTATACCTTCTGTCGAAACAAGGACCTGATTCTCCCTATAACCCTCAAGACTTTCATGCACTCATAAACCCATCATCTCAGTTGCCTTCCTCTTACGCGTTTGCTCCTGCAACATGGAAGCCAACAGCTTATCTTCCCACAGTACCTCCTCCAAACCCCCCATCACACGCACACTATCAAACCGCTCGTTTTGCAACTCCCTGATATGCTCTTTTAAACCCTCAATTTCCCCCCACTGGATATCCCACCCCCCCCTCTCCCATGACAGTCCCTAAGCAGTCCCTCCAGATACCCTAAAAGACCATACTTTGAACGATTTACCTCCCTTCCTCTACGAACGTAAAACTCCCTGAAACAAGGTTTAGCAACAGTGTCCCACTAATGCACCAAAGTCCCCGCTTCCAGCGTCCCCACCCATAAAGACCCCCACAACCCCTCCAACGTTTCTCTCCCCTCTGACCCCAGAAGCAACCGCGTATTTAACTTCCAAAAACCCCTGTAATGCTTTGGTAACCCCTCCCACTCTAATTAGGCTAAAACTCCCCTATGGTCAATAAAAACCCACATCCAACACCCTCACCCTTCGCACGTCGACCACATGTGGCGCATATAATATATCCAGCCTCGCTGCATACCCTTGACACACGAAGGTGTGTTCAACCGCTCCCTCCGTGCTACCCCAACATCAAATAGCCCCACCCCATGCAATAAATCCCCCAAAACCCTCAAGCAAAACCCCGCCCTTCTTGGCTCTACATCCTTCCGTCACACTACACAATTCCAGTCACCCCCAATTACAGTAACCTCCGGCAGTGTCCTTAAATGATATACGTATGTACTAAAATGTTCTATACAAAATTAATTTTGACATGTCCCCCCTTCTGCCAGATCATAAACACCAATGAAAGCTGCCCGCCTTCTACCCCACTTCCCCTCCAACCTCACCACCCTTCCCTCCCCTCCTCATAATGCTGCACAACAAACAGGCTATTCTCCCTGATCAAGACTGCCACACCACCTTTCAGCCTCATCGATTGCGCCATATACACCACATATCCAGCAATTTCAAACTCACTACCAGGCCTACTATTATGTTCCTGGAGGAACATCACATCCACACCATGACGCATTAATAAATCTTGCACACATTCACGCTTTCTGGGCGTTCTTAGCCCATTTACATTAAGGGTTACACTTAAAAGTGCCAATGGTGGTTTTCCCTTGGGAACCAAAACTGTCTTCTCCCCCTGTTTTCTCTGGCCACCTGACTCCCCCCTCCCCCCTTGGCCAGACCTTTCACAGGCCTCTGTGTCTTAGGGCCACCCTGGCCCTTAATTGTGACATCTGCCCATGTCTTTTTCCCTGAGCGCTGCCCAGGGGTCAACACATCTTTGGGGTCTGAAAGGTCAGCCTCCCTTTTCCTCGACCCTCCCTCAACCTGCATTAACTCCTCATTAGGACAGATCTGGTGGATGTCCGCCTCAATCATATGAACTCTCATGTCGGTGTTGGCACCAGTGACTATAGCTTCACTCTCCACAGCCTCAAATCGCACAACACTGACACCATGGATGCCTCTACGTCTCCAGTGACCACTTCCGACGTCACCCCTCCATTCATGGCAGCAGCTTCTCAAGTCGGAGAATCCCCTGGAAGCGTAGCATAAGTCTGCTCATGTCCCTCTCCACTTCCGCGCTTCACGTTGTAGGTGTCGGAGGTGTGGCCTCGACAGGGATCTCCGTAGGACACTTGTTCCTCTCGAGGCTCCCACGACGTCTATACTCCTGTGGGACCTGTCACTGATCACACTGTGCCGCCATATGATCATAAGTGGAACATAGACGACAGGTCTGACACTGTCCTGCGTATGTTACGTACACCTGTGATCGGAAGTCGTCCAACTCCACGTATGATGGGATGGATTGCCTTAGCGTCATTTTTAATGTGTAAGAACCTTCCGGCAGCCCTGCATACAGGCCCTCTGTCCACCTCCTGACTGTGGCCATATGTACAGTGTCTAACGTTCAAATGTTGTACGTAAGTCCTCTTCATTCGCCTCAAAGGGTACATTTCGGATCTTAACCCAAATATAATACCTTGAGACATCGTGCAATTTGACTGTCACGGCTGGGGTCACGGTCCTGCTGACGTCCTGATGTCGTGCCACTATCTGCTCATGAACGCTGGTTGAGCAAAACTTGATGAAGGTCTTTGCCACACCATTTAAAGCAACGCCACATAAGTCCTCGTGTGCAATACCATAAGTGTCTCTTATGATTGCCGGAAGTAAGGTATGCATGGATGTACCCGTCAACAATCCAGACTCATGGAACTCTGTGTTCATCAAGAACTGCAAGAAGCCCCTATCACATGCTTTTAACATCCTATGGAGAGGGAGCATGGACACTGGGATCATCCCGCAGCTACTAAAAACAACAGACATAGCCCCGCTCCACAAAGGGGGCAGTAAAGCAATAGCAAAGAACTACAGACCAATTGCGCTAACATCCCATATCATAAAAGTCTTTGAAAGGGTTCTAAGAAGCAAGATCGCCACCCATCTTGATACCCATCAATTGCACAACCCAGGACAGCATGGGTTTAGAGCAGGCCGCTCCTGTCTGTCCCAACTACTGGACCACTACGACAAGGTCCTGGATGCTCTAGAAGATAAACAGAATGCAGATGTTATATACACAGATTTTGCAAAAGCCTTTGACAAGTGTGACCATGGTGTAATAGCACACAAAATGCGTGATAAAGGCATAACAGGAAAAGTTGGTAGATGGATCTATAATTTCCTAACACGTAGAACACAAAGAGTAGTAGTCAACAGAGTAAAGTCTGAGGCAGCTACTGTGAAAGCTCTGTTCCACAAGGCACAGTACTTGCTCCCATCCTATTCATCATCCTCATATCAGACATTGACAGGGATATAAGCCAAGTGCTGTGTCTTCCTTTGCAGATGACACCGAATCTGTATGACAGTGTCCACCGTTGAAGACACTGCAAGACCCCAAGCAGACATAAACCAAATCTTTAAATGGGCTGCAGAAAACAATATGAAGTTCAATGATGAGAAATTTCAATTACTCAGATACGGAAAACGTGAAGAAATTAAAATCTCATCGGAGTACAAAACTAATTCCAACCACACAATAGAGCGAAAAACTAATGTCAAAGACCTGGGAGTGATCATGTCAGAGGATCTCACCTTCAAAGACCATAACAATGTAGCAATTGCATCTGCTCGAAAAATGACAGGATGGATAATGAGAACCTTCAAAACCAGGGATGCCAAGCCCATGTTGACACTTTACAGATCGCTTGTTCTATCTAGGATGGAATATTGCTGACACTAACTGCACCTTTCAAGGCGGGTGAAATTGCCGACCTTGAAAATGTGCAGAGAACCTTCACCGCACGCATAAGTGCGATAAACCACCTCAACTACTGGGAACGCTTGAGTTCCTAAACCTGTACTCTCTAGAACGCAGGAGGGAGAGATACATTATTATATACACATGGAAAATTCTCGAGGGCTTAGTACCAAACTTGCACACAAAAATCACTCCGTACGAAAGCAAAAGACTCGGCAGGCGATGTAACATCCCCAATGAAGAGCAGGGATGCCACTAGCACATTGAGGGACAACACAATAAGTGTGAGGGCCCAAGATTGTTCAACTGCCTCCCAGCATACATCAGGGATTACCAACAAGCCCCTGGCTGTCTTCAAGCAGGCACTGGACAGGCACCTCAAGTCGGTACCTGATCAGCCGGGCTGTGGTTCGTACGTTGGACTGCGTGCGGCCAGCAGTAACAGCCTGGTTGATCAGGCTCTGTCCAACAGGAGACCTGGTCACAGACTGGGCCATGGGGCGTTGACCCTGAATTCTCTCCAGGTAGAGTCAATTCCAAACAGTATTTACTCTCCTTCTACTGGCCTGTGCCATTTTGTTGATGAAAACTGCCACTAGCCGACACCAGAGGGCAGACGCAGCACACAACCTCTCAGCTCAAGAGTTGAGAGGTGAATGTTACAGGATTATAGAAAACTTCTCCACCTTCCATTTCCCATACTATACTTCCACATGGTAAACACATTCTTTTGGCTTCTCTGCTTCTCTCACTAGGGGTAGCTTTAATTGGCTGTTGTATCAGTCAGTTCCCTCAAGCAGTTAACATAGGTCTTGTGACCTAGCATTATATGTATGGCATTCTAAAAGTGCATCCTACTGTGCTATCGTTAATACAACGCTGCTTCACTTGTTTAATACACTGTGGAAGATCTTGCCAACTTAGTTCTGGGTTCAGTCCTTCAAACTAATGCTTCATGAAGAGGTAAATTACACAAGCACTCCCCTCGCTGTAGCTTCTATAATCTTTATTTTAACCTTTACAAAAGTGTATTAATGTTAAGTGTTAAAGAGTATCTGGCACTAACCTGCAAGTTATCTGCTTGGTAGGTTTGATGAAGTTAAAATAACTGAGTTATCCAACAACATAATGTAGCTTTAAGTTTATGTTAGGTTAGTGCTTACCAATAATTTTACTAAATTTATACCTTGTTGTTAAGTAATGTTGTAGTAGTCTGTTATTCTTGTAGGATTGGTTATTGAGGATATCAATAAGCAATTGTACATATTCAGGCAGTCTGTTACAGGGGGTCTTTTGACTGAATGAAGTTAATGTTGAAGTCTCCAGTAAGTATTAAACAGAATTTATTTAGTTTTTTGCTAATGATTAGGTCCATGAGGTTTTCTCCAAAGTTGGTTATGTTGGTGTGGTGATTTAAAGACAACTCCTATTATAAGAGGGGTATTCAAGTTCTTGGTTGAGAATTGTGCAGCCATTTATTCTGAAACAATCTCTGGTGCTGGTTGAATGGATACATTTCACCTCATTAGTATAGAAGATTGCTATTCCCCCACCCTTTTAATCAGGTTTGCAATCAATACCTGTCCTCATCCAATTATGTCCCCATTCTTCTTCCAGCCTTCCTTCAATGTCCATTTAAAACTGGCAACATATGTTGTCCTACTGAATCTGTATTGTAATTTAAGTCTTGTACTCTATAGTAATTTCAGTTACTAGCTGCATTTTGCCAGCTCTTCTCAATAATGTCATAAAACATAATAAGTTTAAATAATATGTAATTATTTTGCAATCTACCATTTTGTCATTAGCTACCTTTCTTCTTGTACTTATGATTGTAGTTAATTATGCAAGAAGTCTTACATAATAGGCTATGTCTAGTACTTTAGTATGTAAGCCTTATGATTAGTTGCCCAAAATGCATTGCATAATTAGCGAATTTCTTCTATGCCTCTCCCCTGGATGGCCCACAGCCTGGTAGGTAATGCTCTCGCCTCGCACAGTGTTCGTGGTTTGATCCCTGGCACGGGTTGAAATATTGGGCGTGTTTCCTTACACCTACTGTCCCGTTTACCTTGCAAGGAAGTAGGTGCCTGGGTGTCAGTCGACTGCTGTGGGTCACATTCTGGAAGATAAGATTAAGGACTCCAATGGAAATAAGACAGACAGTTCCTCAATGATGCATTGCCTGGGTGGCTAACCCCCAGGGTTTAAAAATCCAAACAAAATCTTATCTTATCTCTTACCTGACCAGCCAGGCTGTGGTTCGTACGTTGGACTGCCTACGGCCAGCAGTAACAGCCTGGTTGATCAGGCTCTGATCCAACATGAGGCCTGGTCACAGACCGGGCCGCAGGGGCGTTGACCCCTGGAACTCTCTCCAGGTATACTCCAGGTATTACTTACTCATCTATACCTTTTGTAAGGCTCAAAGAAATAAAACCATTATCGTGAATTGCTGTGTAACCCGATAAAGTTATAGACGTGTGATGTTGTGGTTGAGCTATGTTTCAGTGAGAATAATGAAGGTTGGACTCCAATGGAAATCAGGGACCTCAATAGAAAGAAGTCACTGATTTTTTTGGATTATCCAAAGTAATTTACACTATGTATGATAATTGTACTTATGTGTACCTGTGTATACTTGGTTACTTACTTATCCTTTAGTGAGTCTTGGAGTGTAGATATCTTATCATAGTGTTTACTTAGGGGTCTGGCATTGTAGTTAAATGCCACTCTTCAATCTTATGTATATACACATTGTGTCACTGACGTACACGAGTATATGCACATATAGATGTGACAAATACAATAATTTCATGATAATAACAAGACTTGGCAGTGATTACCTAAACTACCTCAGTAGTACCAGACTAAATCTGTGTTGACATACTTGCTACAAGAAGTAAGTTTATTCAGGTATTCACAAATACAGTTACATAGATTATCATACATAGCAGCATATGTATAGAGAACCCAGGATAACACAAAAAAGTCAGACAAAGTGACTTATTTCCATTGGGGTCGTTTATCATTTATACACGACAGTAACTACAAGTAATAATCACCACACAAACACACTTATAATGTCGTCTCCTACAAAGTACTAATGCCGTTAATACTAATCACACTGAAAAAATAAACAGTTGCACTTTAACAAAAAAAAAATAACCTTGAGAATCGAGGTTCTTGGCAAAACAACGTCATAAAGTGACGTTTTTCCACACATTATTGACAGAGGAAATAATGTACGTGTCTACTACATACCAGTGACACACCTCTGACAACAGATACAAGTAAGAATTAATGGATGATAATGTCGTACGTGAGCGAGGAGAAGAGTAGTGGTTAGTGAGGTGTTGAGCCTCGTCTTCTTCTTCTTCTGCTGCTGCTGCTGCTGCTGTTGCTGTTGCTGTTGTTGTTGTTGTTGTGTTGCTGTTGCTGCTGCTGCTGCTGCTGCTGCTGCTGCTGCTGCTGCTGCTGCTGCTGCTCAACCGGCTCACCATAACCATTCTTTTAATATATTTTCTTCGTAAACATATTCTTCCTGATACTAAAACGCATATTGTTTCCTAATTTATAAAACAGAAAAAAATCTATATAATCAGTTTAAATAAATATATGTATGAATAATGTAAGGAAATATGGGCAAAAGGAAGGGAAATATAACAAGATAAAGGTGTGAGTAATGAGACATTTCTCAAGAACCAGTTACAAGAACCATGACATGTTTACTACATTATGTATTTATCTCATATACAAGTTCATTACCTTTGTAACTTGCTCAGCTATCAAACTTTGAGGTCCAGTCCCTGGACCCATTATGTAC
This sequence comes from Cherax destructor, assembly GCA_009830355.1. Lineage (NCBI taxonomy): Eukaryota > Metazoa > Arthropoda > Malacostraca > Decapoda > Parastacidae > Cherax > Cherax destructor. The sequence goes on along the minus strand of WNWK01007218.1, from coordinate 23,203 downwards.
CTCTGTAATCTTTTGACTACCGCCCACAGGATGGGTATGGGGTGCATAATAAAGATATCAAACTAACTACAAACGTAAACAACTGGTTTTGCTGGGGAAATAATAGCCTATGCACATGAACTTTCTTAATAAATGAATTACCCGACAATTATAAATTAATGTACAATAAAAATGTAGTTGTACAGTGTTATGTACGTCATGTAGTCCTTGTTTGTTTGTTTGTATTTAGTTTAGCATGTATTATGCACCCATACCCATGGTGTGGGCAGTAGCTATAAGATTAGAGTTATATAATGGGTCCAGGTATTGAGCCGTAAATTTTAATAGCTAAACAAGTTACAGTGGTAAAGAACTGTTTACATGTTGAAACATGTGAAACTGGAACCGACCTCCGCATGAATCAGATACATGATCTGTGGCAAGTAAGGCAACAGCGGCACTTCTCCGCTCCATGGAATATTACCCCATTCCAAACTACCATCCCTCCATTTCCCCCCAAACTACTTTTAAATCACAACCAAAGCTTCACCTTGAAGCCAAACATGATGCCTTAAACTGTATTGATAATTTAGCCAAACAGCACACTCTCTCACAAATTATTTACGTTGATGGTTCTGTTCACCAATCCACTGGTGCAGCTGGTAGTGCTGCTGTTGTCATACAGAGTGATGGCTCTCTTAAAGAAATTGGAGCACGCATCAATAACTGGGCCTCTACCCTTCAGACAGAACTGTTTGCCATACTCCTTGCACTCAAATGCGTCCATGTATCTAAGGTTAACTCTCTAATTGTAACTGATTCTCTGTCATCCATAAATGCTCTCAACTCATCAAGTATAACTTGTAGCATGCTCGTGTCAGAAGCCAGGCACAGGTATGGTAGGATTCTGGATAGTAGAGTCAGAGTGCACATGCTGTGGATTCCATCTCACATTGGTCTTCAGATGCATGATAGAACTGATAAATTGGCTAAGTTTTATGCTTTCAAAGAGGGGATAGATTACAATCTTGGCTTGTCAGTTAGCAGTTTGAGAACAATAATACGAAAAGAACTTCAACTGAATTTTATTGACTTAAGACTCAGGGAGTTTGACACCAGTCAGTCCATCTATCATCATTCTATCATGCAGGAGGAGCCACATGTCTATGGTGCATCCAACAAAATAAGCAGACTCTTGGATGTCACTACCGCCCGCCTCCGGCTGGGTTACAAGTATCTTTGGCAGGTTAAATCACCACCACCAGATGTAGACCAAACAAGATGTAAACTTTGCCAGTTGGATTATTGTCACACCCTGCGTCATTATGTACTGGAGTGCGATAAAATTAATGAATTCAGAGACTACTCATTCAGAAGTGTTCAAGATATGTCAAAGTATTTTATCCACAGTGGTATATTACAGACCATTCTGGAAAAATACCCTGACTTTGCTCCCTGTAAATAAAGCATTGACACGTGTGTGTGTGTGTGTGTGTGTGTGTATGTATATGTGTGTATGTGTATGTGTGTATGTATATACATGTATGTGTGTGTGTATATATGTATGTGTATATGTATATTTGTGTGTGTGTGACCCAACAATTGAAATTTGCACCAATAACTCATTACAGTTGTGGCTGGGTGTAGACTAATAGATTGCTCATTGCTTTATAATTTGTTCATGAGTGCAACCATGTACAGACGTAAGTAAATTTACTTACATGATTCATTACCTTGTAACTAGTGAATTAATTACCATTGTACCTTGTTCAGCTATCAAAACTTTGGGGCCCAGTCTCTGGACCCTATATATACCTCTGTAATCTGCAAATACCTTTGTAACTTGTCATGATTGTGACCATCTGAGTTCATTACCTTTGTAACTTGCTCAGCTATCAAACTTTGAGGTCCAGTCCCTGGACCCAGTATGTACCTCTGTAATCTTTTGACTACCGCCCACAGGATGGGTATGGGGTGCATAATAAAGATATCAAACTAACATGTTTATATCTGGTTACAATCGTAGTGAGTTAATTTTAGCAAGGTATAATTGCAAAAAAAGTTGTTATGCATTATTTACAATAGGCAAAGTCAGGGTATTTCTCCAGAATTGTTGGTAATATGTCAATTTGGATAAAATACTTTGACATTTCTTGAACATTTCTGAGTGAGTTGTCTCTGAATTCATAAATTTTATCGCATTCCAGTACAAAGACACAAGGTGTCATAATTGTACATCTGGCAAAGTTTGAGTTTGGTCAACATCATCTGGTGGCGATGATTTAATCTCCCAGAGATATTGGTAACAGTCGGAGCCTGGCAATAATGACATCCATGAGTCTGTTTATTGCAAAACAACCACGGGGGGGGGGGGGAGATGGATGACAGCTCTAGGCCTTTCGTGTTGCAGTCAACACATCATCAAGAGTTTGCAATTTTGCAAGCTCCTGATGGTGTGTTGATTGCAACACGAAAGGCCTAGAGCTTTCATTCAACTCCCCCCGTGGTTGTTTTGCATCTTGTATCGCTTGTTCGCTATTTTTGCATAGTTGGCTTATTGTGTTGGATGCACCATAGATATGTTGCTCCTATATGATAGATGGTTTGACTGTTGTCAGTCTCCTAATTCATGTCTCCATAACTCGTTACAATTGTAACCAGATATAAACATGTAAATAGTTTATTACCACTGTAATTTGTTAGGTATCAAACTGTGGCCCGGGCCCTACCACCAGTTATACTAAGCAAATTTCCTAAATTTGCTTGTAACAGATAAGTGAACTGTAGATATAAATCCAAATGTACAATTGTTAACCCTTTTGGGGCCTAGCTCCTAGGCCTTTTGTGTATCCATATGCTCTTGCGCTACCGTCCACAGGATGGATATGGGGTGCACAATAAACTAGCCACTTCGGTGGCAAAATCTAATCTGCAGGAGTCACATAAGTATGGTGCATCCAACTAAATAAGCCGATATACAAATAACCTGCACATAGTAGAGGGAAGCTTATGACGACGTTTCAGCCCGACTTGGACCATTTACAAAGTCACATACAAGATGGCGGAACGGTGTAAGAGGCGGATTAATACAGTCTGTTTGGACATAGTGAAGGGGGCTATAACGCAAAGTAATGTGAATATTTTGCTACCCAGTATTGTCAGAGACGCATATGGAACCCAGAATCAAGAATTATACGGGATTTCAATGAATGGAGTGTCACGAATCTTTGTTAAGTTCCTGTCGGCCGGTGTGTATGACAGAGTGGTGGAACGTTATCAGCAGCGCCGAATGGAGATTACACCGGCTGTGGATGTCGTGCTAAGAGACGTATCAAGATATTATTCTTGGGTACGTCTTCGTAACATACCTTTTGAAGCACAGGAACAGGACATCAGGGACGCTTTTGCAAAATACAGTGTGATACACGAAGCTTCTATGGGATGTTGGTCTACAGGTACATATGCCGGTTTTCCTGAAGGTTCCTATAGCCTCAAAATGACCTTGCGGAATCAGATTCCTTCATATGTCTTCCTAGAAGAATTCCGGATGCAGGTCTATGTGACCTATGCAGGTCAGGTCCGGACTTGTCGCATATGTGGGTCAACAGGATATATGGCAAAAGACTGCAATCAATGCATCCATCGGGAACTGTATAATGGCTCTGAGGGTGACAGGAAGGCTGACGAAATGGAGAGGCAGCGACAGGACATAGGCGTAATATCAACGGGCAGGTGGAGTGATGAGGTGGACAATGAAACGGACAGGGTGTGCACTTTACCCACAGATGTAATGAAGCAAATCAGCCCCTCAAGCATTATTTATGTAAGGTGTGATAAATATTAGTTGTGAAAATTTCATGACTGTCCTCACTTATATTTCTTGTCTATATCCTTATCTATTTACCATGTGCATAGTTCTGTAACTCAGGGGAAAGAAATAAATGCTGTTAATTAACTCAAGAAATGTATTTGAACTGTGATTATCTTCGCATTCTGTTGCTCTGTTATTGTATGTTCCAATATGTTTTCTCTAGAATTTTTGTTAATCTGTAATATAGTGTATAACATTAATTTTCTTTGTGTCTGATTATTTTTCTAGTATTAGTATTCATTGCAATAATTATTGTGAGTAGAAATAAGGTTTATAGAGGCAAGTGACCTTCTTGTGTAGAAATTTGTAAAGAGTTTGTGTAGATGAGAGGGAGTTCTATTCAAAACAAGGGAGGGAACACGCGGAAGAGTTCCCATGACCACTCTCACACCTTTGTCAGCTTAAGAAGCCTTTTTCAACTTCTCATATTGATTATACTGCTGCTAACAAGTTTAGCAGCAACCAGGCACCCCCAAAGAGATGCCTCAAGAGTAGGAGCAGGCTTGGGGTTAGCAACCAGGCACCCCCCAAAGATATGCCTCCAAAGTAGGAGAGATCCACAAGAGATACTGAGGAGAGGAGAGTGCTAGAAACACCTTGAACACTATAGTCCTGGAGGATCAGACCAGGCTTGTAATCTGGGATTTGGAAGGTCTCAGGAGCATCCTGAGGCAGGAATGTATTAAGGAAATTTAAATCTCAGTATGGAAAAACTATGTGGGGAGGAGTGTTAACATCAGTAAGCCAGGCTTGCTATAAGAATTAAGTATTTGCTATTACAATTGTTTTTTTGTGCCAACACTTTCTGATACCCTTGTAATGTGTTTATTAAATTGTAAGTGGTTATGTCTGGTATGTTTTACTTCCACCTTTGAGCCATGTATACAAGGTCCATGTGTCAGAGACTAAATTAATAACCTATTGATGTTATCATTTTTCTGTGGAGAGTCAAGCCCCTGATAAGGTGCCTACTGCTCATGTTTTCAAGCCATGCTACCCTAAGAGCCAGTACTTATCAGGACCCCTATCTTGTTTTAACTATCCTATATTATTTCTCACTGGGTTTTCTCCTGCTCTAACCCAAACTTTGTTTTCCTCCCTTCTCCTATGACTTTTGTTTCTTTTGTCCCTTCCACTATTAAAAGAGCAGGTGGTGGCAGCATACTCCCAAGAGAATAGACCGCTACCGTCTATTCTCCCATATATTCTAGTAATGTTCCCTTTTATTTGATCTCTATATTCCCATATTTTTTGTATCCACTCCAAGTCTCTACCTGAGGGAATAGACAATATGGCATCGTCTGGTGCTCTGTCGACCCCAGGGTGGGGCTGGGGTGGTATTGCCGCATTTCACTGGTGGCAGCGTGGATTATTTGTGTTGCTTGGCTCTTCTATGACAGTTTGTAATCAAAACGAAAATGACCATGGACATGTACATGTTTCAAGGGATAAGGAAAAAGATTTAAAGTTAGAAGATGTATTTGAAAGAGAAAGTGTCCCCCATTTATCACTAGAGGGTTTTAATGAAAGGATGTCTATTTTTGTTTATTCTTTGCCTTATGAAAATTCTGTGTAAATGTAAGATGAGTGACGGTTATTTGAAACCATAGGGACTTGTATGGATCGAGTGAAGAATAAATATAAGATAACTGATTGGACAAATTTAAAGTATGGATTTTCAGAAAGTAACTATGAAGGTGTTGAAAATAGTGTAATTTTGATAAGTCTCGAAGAGTGTGGAAATGTTTAATTCCAGTGAACCTGACATTAGTAACCAAAATTCAGAGAATTCCATTGCAGATATTTTGACTGTTGAATTTGGCTTGAAGTTTGTGGAAGGTTGGAACAAGGAAAAATATTTAGAAATACTATTAAGCAACAGTAAGATTGAGACACTATTAATGTAATTTTTTTCTGAACCTGAAACAGCCTATGTACGTAGTGGGTAGTTTTATCTTATACTATTTTCTACGTCTATTTTTCTGTTATGTGGAATGGGAGAAGTGGTAATGACAGTTGTATTCCCTAGTATATCCTAGGTGTTGGACTGTATAGTTCAGGCTGTTACACTTTTCTCTACTGCTGCTTTGAGCTATTTTGTGTGTAGTCCTTATACTGTGTTTTCTCTCTCTGTGCTCTTTTTATGTTATGATGTGTTATTTTTAGGGTTATGAGCAGGACAGTTTAGTTCCCTAGTAGATGTCTAGGTGTTGAGCTGTATAGTTCAGGCTGTTCCTTCTCATTTTTTTTTGGTTTTTATGTAGGACTGATGATGAATTTTGGACTGTATGTAGATTTAATTGTTAGTGTTAAGTGACTCGTATACTGCAATACAGGGATATGTGCACTGCCCTCTCATACTAAATGTTGGTGTTGTTGTCAAAGGGATGTCAGTTGTGTATCGACGCCTCCTCGGAGGAGTGTTATTTCCTGCTTAAGTGCCTCTGTCGAGAAATCAGGGCGAGTTGTTTCTCTGCTACCTGAAGGCCTCCACCTCAGTACTTTGTTGCTTGAGTTCTCTATAGGGCAAAAGGAGGAGTTGTGGAAGAAACACTTTCCCATGATAGACGTTACTGGAGTGGGGTTGTTAAAAATAACTGTCTGTCAGCTGTAGTTCGTATATCAGCCGAAATGTTTGCGACGTTTCAGAATACGCCAGAAAGAGAAGCAGGGTATTATTATACTGTATTATATTGGAAAAAAAAGCAGTTCCCGAGTATTTATATTTTATTGTTTTCTTTTCGTTTTTCCAGTACTTATTGTGATTTTCACAACGAAGATTTATTTACCCGAATTGGGGAGGTGTGTAATGAAGCAAATCAGCCCTCAAGCATTATTTATGTAAGGTGTGATAAATATTAGTTGTGAAAATTTCATGACTGTCCTCACTTATATTTCTTGTCTATATCCTTATCTATTTACCATGTGCATAGTTCTGTAACTCAGGGAAAGAAATAAATGCTGTTAATTAACTCAAGAAATGTATTTGAACTGTGATTATCTGCGCATTCTGTTGCTCTGTTATTGTATGTTCCAATATGTTTTCTCTAGAATTTTTGTTAATCTGTAATATAGTGTATAACATTAATTTTCTTTGTGTCTGATTATTTTTCTAGTATTAGTATTCATTACAATAATTATTGTGAGTAGAAATAAGGTTTATAGAGGCAAGTGACCTTCTTGTGTAGAAATTTGTAAAGAGTTTGTGTAGATGAGAGAGAGTTCTATTCAAAACAAGGGAGGGAACACGCGGAAACGTTCCCATGACCACTCTCACACCTTTGTCAGCTTAAGAAGCCTTTTTCAACTTCTCATATTGATTATACTGCTGCTAACAAGTTTAGCAGCAACCAGGCACCCCCCAAAGAGATGCCTCAAGAGTAGGAGCAGGCTTGGGGTTAGCAACCAGGCACCCCCCAAAGATATGCCTCCAAAGTAGGAGAGATCCACAAGAGATACTGAGGAGAGGAGAGTGCTAGAAACACCTTGAACACTATAGTCCTGGAGGATCAGACCAGGCTTGTAATCTGGGCTTTGGAAGGTCTCAGGAGCATCCTGAGGCAGGAATGTATTAAGGAAATTTAAATCTCAGTATGGAAAAACTATGTGGGGGAGGAGTGTTAACCTCAGTAAGCCAGGCTTGCTATAAGAATTAAGTATTTGCTATTACAATTGTTTTTTTGTGCCAACACTTTCTGATACCCTTGTAATGTGTTTATTAAATTGTAAGTGGTTATGTCTGGGTATGTTTTACTTCCATCTTTGAGCCATGTATACAAGGTCCATGTGTCAGAGACTAAATTTAATAACCTATTGATGTTATCATTTTTCTGTGGAGAGTCAAGCCCCTGATAAGGTGCCTACTGCTCATGTTTTCAAGCCATGCTACCCTAAGAGCCAGTACTTATCAGGACCCCTATCTTGTTTTAACTATCCTATATTATTTCTCACTGGGTTTTCTCCTGCTCTAACCCAAACTTTGTTTTCCTCCCTTCTCCTATGACTTTTGTTTCTTTTGTCCCTTCCACTATTAAAAGAGCAGGTGGTGGCAGCATACTCCCAAGAGAATAGACCGCTACCGTCTATTCTCCCATATATTCTAGTAATGTTCCCTTTTATTTGATCTCTATATTCCCATATTTTTTTGTATCCACTCCAAGTCTCTACCTGAGGGAATAGACAATATGGCATCGTCTGGTGCTCTGTCGACCCCAGGGTGGGGCTGGGGTGGTATTTGCCGCATTTCACAGAGGTGGTGGGGTCACATGAATCTGCAAATGATGAGAGTCATGATGTAATGGACTTGGCAATGGGTCTAGAGGATCCTTTGATAGGCGACTTGCAGGATTTGTTGCATAGTCCTTTGGGTACTTTGTCCACCCAGAATGGAGAGAGTGCCAGTGTTGTGAGAAGTGAGGGTATGGTGGAGGTAAATTCTATTGTCTGTAGAGAAGCACATGATATGCTTGGGGAAACGGGAGGGGTCAGCTGTCGGATGAGGTGATAAATGTGGAGGTGCATCAACCTCCGAAGGATAAAGGCGGTGACAAGCAAGCCGTGGAGATCTCACGGAAACGTCCTAGTGGAGCAGGGGAGGACGATGTCCTCACCCCAGCTCAAAGGGTAAAAAAAACTTGGGTAGAGGTTGCTAAGGGTGGGAAAGGAGGTGGCAGGAGTAGGATGGGGGATATTGAGGGGAAAAGGCTTATTGACAAGACAGGAGAAAAATCAGATGTCATTGATAATGGTGATAAAGAAATCAAGGTTGGTATAGTCCAGGTAAATGTTCAAAAATTGCAGAAGCATAGAGGGAAGCCCCCATTGCCGTTTTCAGGTGCCTTACGTTAAATGTGAATGGCCTCAAAAATGAGGTCAAACAGCGGTGGCTGAAGGTCACATTAAAGAGATTGAGGGTGGATGTAATTTTCATACAGGAGCATAATTATAGGTGTGGGAATGACTTACGATTAAAGGGGTATCAGGTATTGGCAGGTAGTTCGGAGAATTTCAAGGGTGGGGTTGCTGTGGGAATACGTGAATCTACCCCTTTCAGCTTGCGGCGATGGGAGAAGGAGAGGGGTGGGCGAGTGGTGAGGTTTTTTAGTTTAGTTTGATATCTTTATTATGCACCCCATACCCATCCTGTGGGCGGTAGTCAAAAGATTACAGAGGTACATAATGGGTCCAGGGACTGGACCTCAAAGTTTGATAGCTGAGCAAGTTACAAAGGTAATGAACTCAGATGGTCACAATCATGACAAGTTACAAAGGTATTTGCAGATTACAGAGGTATATATAGGGTCCAGAGACTGGGCCCCAAAGTTTTGATAGCTGAACAAGGTACAATGGTAATTAATTCACTAGTTACAAGGTAATGAATCATGTAAGTAAATTTACTTACGTCTGTACATGGTTGCACTCATGAACAAATTATAAAGCAATGAGCAATCTATTAGTCTACACCCAGCCACAACTGTAATGAGTTATTGGTGCAAATTTTAATTGTTGGGTCACACATACACACATATACATATACACATACACACGCATACATGTATATACATACACACATACACATACACACATGTACATACACACACACACACACACACACACACGTGTCAATGCTTTATTTACAGGGAGCAAAGTCAGGGTATTTTTCCAGAATGGTCTGTAATATACCACTGTGGATAAAATACTTTGACATATCTTGAACATTTCTGAATGAGTAGTCTCTGAATTCATTAATTTTATCGCACTCCAGTACATAATGACGCAGGGTGTGACAATAATCCAACTGGCAAAGTTTACATCTTGTTTGGTCTACATCTGGTGGTGGTGATTTAACCTGCCAAAGATACTTGTAACCCAGCCGGAGGCGGGCGGTAGTGACATCCAAGAGTCTGCTTATTTTGTTGGATGCACCATAGACATGTGGCTCCTCCTGCATGATAGAATGATGATAGATGGACTGACTGGTGTCAAACTCCCTGAGTCTTAAGTCAATAAAATTCAGTTGAAGTTCTTTTCGTATTATTGTTCTCAAACTGCTAACTGACAAGCCAAGATTGTAATCTATCCCCTCTTTGAAAGCATAAAACTTAGCCAATTTATCAGTTCTATCATGCATCTGAAGACCAATGTGAGATGGAATCCACAGCATGTGCACTCTGACTCTACTATCCAGAATCCTACCATACCTGTGCCTGGCTTCTGACACGAGCATGCTACAAGTTATACTTGATGAGTTGAGAGCATTTATGGATGACAGAGAATCAGTTACAATTAGAGAGTTAACCTTAGATACATGGACGCATTTGAGTGCAAGGAGTATGGCAAACAGTTCTGTCTGAAGGGTAGAGGCCCAGTTATTGATGCGTGCTCCAATTTCTTTAAGAGAGCCATCACTCTGTATGACAACAGCAGCACTACCAGCTGCACCAGTGGATTGGTGAACAGAACCATCAACGTAAATAATTTGTGAGAGAGTGTGCTGTTTGGCTAAATTATCAATACAGTGGTGAGGGTCGAGGGGATTTGGGGTTGCATTAATGTTTGTTTTATTGGGGTATACATGCCGGCTGTGGCATGTAAGAGGATCAAAGAGGATTTTGTCAAGGAGATTTTGATTTATTATATGCGTAGTTTACCTGTAGTATCTTTGGTTGGAGGGGATTGGAATTGCGTAATTCGTGGAAAGGATGTGGAACCTCGAGGGGCTGGTTGTGATCTAGGAATTTTAAGGGAAGTTCTAAGGGCGATTAGTTTGGTGGATGTAGTGCAGGGGGATAATTGGAAGGTGGATTATACTTTTGTTAGAAGGGGATACGCTGCAAGACTGGATAGAATGTATGTAACGAGTGCGGTGAATGTAGTGCGAGTGCAGTGTTTAGATGTGGGTATTTCTGATCATAGGGGTGTATTGGCGGATGTGGGATGGAATGGAGCGGTAACTACGTATCCTAGTTACTGGAAATTAAATGTGCAGCTTCTGGAAGGCGGTGATACAGGTGAGCGTTTCGAAGAGTGGTGGGATAGGTTATGGAGGGAAGGGAAGCGGGAGCAGGATATAACTAGGTGGTGGTATAGGCAGGCGAAGCAGGGGATCAGGGACTTTTATAAGAGGGAGGCAAAAATTGACGGTCACTTGAAATATGGGTTACAGCGATATCTAGAAAATCAGTTAATGGTTTATAATGAGAAAGGGGCAGGAAATTATCAGCAGGAGGTGGGTGGAATACGGCAACAGTTACGGGATATACAGAATGATAGGTTTCAGGCGCTACGTATTAAAGGGAAGGTAGACGAGGTGCTTTGGGGGAATAGGCCGTCTGTCACTGTCTTAAGAGCCTTTCAAAAACGTAGGGTTGGGATGACGATTTTATCAATGAAAGTGCCTGAGGGTTTCGGGGCATATGAGGAGGGACAAAGGTTAGGGTCGACTGAGAATATAGGCTGTTATGTTGATGAGTGGTTTCAGAAATATTGGTCGAAAGGGCAGGAGTATGAAGGGGATAGGGAGGCAATTCTAGGGGGTATAAGTAATAGAATAGAGGAGGGTGATAGAATGTGTATGGACGGGGCTATTACAGAGGAGGTGGGGGAGGCCATTCAGGGAATGAAGGTAAAGAAGGCCCCAGGGATAGACGGCATCCCAAGCGATTTTTATATAAGACACTGGAATGTATTGCGTGAGTGCCTCACAAGGGTCTTTAATGGGATGAAAAATGAGGGAAGTATGGGTGGAGACCAGAATATTGGTGTTGTGGTGCTAGTGCCTAAGGGCGGGGATGCGGACACAATACTAAATTATCGTCTTTTATGTGCCGATTAAAAGATTTTTGTGCGAATTTTAGGTAATAAGATAAAAAAGGTTCTCGGGAGGGTGATTGATGAGGGTCAATGTGGGATACCAGGAAGAAGTGTTCGAATGAGTCATTGTAGGATAAGAGAGTTTGTAGAAAAGGCATCAGGGGGGGCGTACTTGCAGTTGATTGGCAAGGTGCATATAACAGTGTGGAATGTGATGTGCTGTACAAGATTATGGGAAAGCAAGGTTTTAGTGAGAAAACGATTAGATGGATAGCTACAATGTATGAAAAGGCGAGTGTGCGTGTACAGGTGAATGGTAGGATCGGAAGGGAGGTAAGTATGGGCAGAGGGTTGCGACAGGGTTGTCCCTTGTCGCAGCTCCTGTTCGCTTGTGTGCAGGACCCCTTTTATGGTTTAGTGAGGGAGGGAGTAAGGGGCGGGGAAACGGGGTCTGGTAGTGAAACAGGAATAACTGGATATGTGGACGATACAATGATCCTTGTAGGAAATGATGAGGGCTTGAGGAATGTTGGCAACATAATAGGAGTGTTTGGTAGGGCGACTGGGTTAAGGGTTAATAAAGTTAAGTCCAAGTTGTTGGAGGTAGGTACATGGGTGGGAGGGAAATTGGGGTTAAAATATAGATGGAAGATAGTCGATGTGATTAAAATATGTGGTGTCATATTTTGTGATGACTTTGGTAGGGCGAGAGAAGAAAATACAGGGGCGGTGGTGGGGGCGGCGATGCAAAGAATGCAAGGTTGGAAACCAGGGGATGTAACGTTATTGCAAAGGGTGGTGGTTGTCATTTGTAGCAGCAATATATCCCTTGGTGGACAAGGAGGTGGTGGCTTTGCAAACGAGTGTGTTAAGGTATGTTTGCGGTTTTGGAAGACATTGGTTATCGAAAGAGACGGTCATGATGTCACAGCGTGAAGGCGGAATGGGTTTATTGCCGGTAAAGCAGATGGCAATAGGTATGTATGTGAAACAGAGGTATCTGGGAGAAGAGGGTGTGAAAGGATGTAGGATTGGAAAAGTCATGTCAGAAGTTTTTTATTTTTTTTTTATTTTATTGAAAACCATACATGAATACATCAGAAACCAGATACACTGCTCAAAAGAACATCACCTTACATATCCCCACTAACAACATATAGTTCACAGTCAGGAGCAGCTAGGACTTTCATTATGAACATAAACCTTAGAACAAAGTTCCACATGACACATAATACATAATTTACAACATATTACATGACGGTGAAACAAACCATTCCCTCCCATAGCGACCCCTCCCCCTGAGGACAGGACATCGAACAACTGGTCCCTCATACAGGACAATTTGAAACCTTAACACATAACTTATACCAACCTATACCCTATCCCGTACCTTATCCCTGTATATTCTCACTATAAAATTAAAAACTCATATAATTCATACACCTAGTGCCGGTTAGCACCCAAATCACATCAAAGCAAATAACTTTACAAAATTATAACATGTAATGATAACACATGAGTGCGTGCCAGAGAGACACGTGTACTTAGTATATTAACTACTTAGGAACTAGTTATTAATATAAGCGTACAACACTTAAGCTATACACATACATAAATATATGACAAGTACTATATAGGAATATTCATGCTTGTTAACATATCCAACCTTGTCAAAATATAGCAATTAGTTAATATCTCATCATATATATGTGTCCTGACGCATCGGTTCATAGCCCGATGCACCTGAATATAAATGAGGAGGTTTACCTTTAAACCTGACATATCTCCCCCACAGATTGCAAAGCACCCTGTTCGTTCATAGGATCCTTATCAATATCCTGTACTCCCCGTACCCCACTGATCCCGCTCACACGTTAGGTGACCTTTGTGTAACGTCCACCGAAACTTTTTTACAATTCCTCTGAGCTGGTGTAAGGACATCGTCCTCCTCCATACCCATGGATCTCTTCCTAGAACCAGAACTAACCTCCATATCAGGTCCCCTATCTTCATTATGTACCATTAATTGTACCTCTTGCACACTAACATTGGTAATCTCAGGACAGTTGTCCCCCAGTCCGTCCACCACACACAGAGTTTCCTCCACCATCTCATTCGAGCCCACCTGAACCTGACGTTGCGAGCCATCCAACAGCCCACACAGCATCACTGGGATCTCTCCTACAATACCCAAATCCAGCTTGACATCCGCATTCTCCACTTTTCGCTCCACTGTCCTTTGCATGTCATCCGGTAGCGTCTGACACACATCCACCGACGCCTGCACAATATCACTCCACTTTGCAGGTCCTCTCATGCCCACACCATCCATCTGTCTCTGTGTGCCTTCATCCACAGCCCCAACAGTATGCCTGTCATCCTGTCGCCTCCCCTGTCGCTTAGCACACTCAGCTGCAATGTAATCATATGAGCTACATATACGACAAGTTCTACGTTGACCCACATAAGTGACGTAAACCTGCGTTCTAAAGTCAGGCAACACTACATAGGAAGGTATGGCCCTCCTCAGCGTCATTTTCAAATTAAAAGAACCCTCCGGTGTTCCTTCGTAGAAACCGTCGGACCATCTACCCATGGCTGCATAATGAATGATACCATAAACCTTAAAGGCCTCTCTCACGTCATGTTCGTTGGCCTCAAATGGTAGGTTACGTATACGAATCCAACTATATTGTCATGATACGTCTTTCAATTTATCCTCCACCGACTCGTTGACCTGTAGACATCTATCCTCAAACGTGTCAACAAGAGTCTCATACACCTGTGCTGTCGTTAGCTTCACAAATATTCTCACACTGCCGTTGAGGGCTATGCCGTAAATATCGCCCTTGTCGATGCCATACGTGTCTCTAATGATAGCTGGTAACAGGATAGTCACGTTATGTGGATAAATAGCCCCACGAACAAGCTCCACACAGACAGTGTTAACTCGTCGTCAATACTGCTCTGCCATCCTGCTTTGAAAACGAGTAGTTACCACTGCTCCATAAGAGGGCAGACCTGGCCACCTGCCACGGCCAAGGCTGGGCAGCGAATGAGTCATGGCAGAAGTACATAGATGGTGGGGAGGGAAGGATTTACATTGGTGTGAGGACATTATGCGAGAGATGTTTGTTGCTCGGGAACCTTCCACATTTAAGGTGGGCCGCCTGGCACGGTTGGGACGGAAGGAAGGACAGGGGCGGGGGAATCTGGGCCGGTGAGAGGAGAGGAAGTGTTCCCAATGTATAATTGGCGGAATGTATGGAGAGGTTTGGTGAAATTGCGTTTGGCGCCACAAACACGTGTCACAGTATTTCGGTTTTTGCATGGGATACTCGCTTCACGAGCAGTGTTGTGTGATATGGGCTTGATACGTGAGGGCACGTGTGAGAGATGTGGGGAACGTGAGACTGCTTACCACACAATCTATTTCTGTGAGGAACTAGGAGGCGTGAGGTCATGGTTTGGACAAGTAATCCTAATGATGGGGGGAGGGGGTTTGATCATGCTGAGGGTGTTAAGTTTGGACATAGTGTTATCACTGTTATCTAGACTAACTCGTCGGAACACTGGTAGCAGAATGGTAGCGTAGGTGAAGTGATACGGCCGTAGACTAGGCTTGGGTTTATTGTCGAATAGGGCAAGTGTACACGAGGGTACAGAGGGTATATGAGGAGACCGGAAGCCAGCTGGGTAGGACCTGTCTCAGTGAAGAAGGCCGCAAGAGTGAAGAAGAAACATGGCTGGCCAGCCCGACCTTGATAGGCCTATAGATGGCAGCACCGTAGTGCTGCGCAGTTTGAAAGAGCCTACGAATAGGCTGTTTACATCCGCTCGGCCACCTACCGCGTGTCGTCTCGACACGACAATACTGGCAGGCACGAAGGTGTAAACGAGCAAACAAAATTACCCAGGGAAAACTGGCTTCCGGTCACCTGACATTTACAATCAGAATATTGCCTGTGCAGGCTGGAAAAACTCTCCCACATTGAGAGTCGGGGAAGAGAAAATCAGCCTGCCCATACAGCTGGACGGAGGACAGAACAAGCCGATTTTGGCACAGGAACTAGAGACTTCTATATACAGGTTGTCCACAGGGCCAGACATCAACTTGACTGCACATCCTTGAGCGCTGTACCATCCTCACATCTGCAATGACTGACAGTAGCATTTCCTAAGGTGTGACATTTAACTCAAAAGGGCGATACTGCCCCTTACCTTTATTCAGGCTTTACAAGACACACTGGGTCCACATACTCACAATAACATTATTTCCATGGAATTCATTATACTACGGGTACCCTGTTAGAATAAATTTTACATATTTACATGGTGTTGTCCACCCTGACTCCATTATTTACTAACTATACAATGTATGTGCATTAATCCCCATTTCTGCAAGCAAACAATTAGCATAGCTAGCGTAGGAGAGGAGTCAGACAAGTCAGTAGGTATGTCAATGTCACAGAAATGTACTGCTGTCCTGGGTCTCAGGTCATAAGTATGGAGCCTTACAGGACTGTCATCTGTCATAGTGGTAGCGGGTGAAGAACTAGACAGGTTGTCACTAGTTTGAGTCTGATTGTGGCTTTGCAATGCCGCGATTCCAGCTCTGCTTCAGCTTGCACATGATCAATATACTTCATGTGGTCAAGGTGAGCTTCTCTGATAGTTCTGGTAGCTATCTCCCTCACCTCAAACTTATGGCCGCGGAGCTGTCGTAGGACACGGTAAGGACCGACAAACTTGGGGACAAGTTTATGCATACCAGGGGTCTGCGTCAGGTTGAGCAACATAACTTTGCAACCTGGTTCCACTTTACTTTCCTTAGCGTGGGCGTTGCGATTAGACGTGAACCTATCTGTGGCTTTTATTAGGTTCTCACGTACTCGCTGGAAGACAAGCTGTGTGGTCCGCATCTTAACTATACCGGTGTTATCGGTGTCATAGGTTGGACTAGGCGGAGCAAACAGGATTTCGTATGGTAAACGCTTATCATAGCCGTACAAGGCAAAATGGGGTGTCTCGCCAATCGAGCTGTTGAGGGAAGAGTTCAATGTACACTGAACATCTGGAATAGCGTCATCCCATGTAGTACAACTCAGATTAACGGTTACTCTGAGCACCTCCAGGACTTTGCGGTTTGTACGTTCAGCAAGACCATTACTCGCGGGGTGACATGGAGCTACTGGTGCTTGGTGAATGTCAAACCTGGAACAAAGGTCCTTCATCACGTGGGCAGGTATGATGGAGAACGATACGCTCACAGAAAGCATTTGCGACTGTCTCGGCCGTTTTGTCAGGGATGGGTACTAACTCGCAGTACCCATCAAGTTATCTACCATTACAAGCAGGTGTTTATTACCCTTCTCCGAGGTCGAGAAATTCGTCAACAGGTCGACAGAAGTTCTCTCCCAGGGCTCCTTTGTAATGGGATACTTCAGAATGGGATTGGGACCCGTGACAGTACCCTTGTGTTGTAAGCAAATGACACACTGGTGTACATACTTGGCAATTTCCGCTGCCATCTTAGGCCAGAAATATTTCATTCTAGCCTGTTTGATGCTGCGGTCCTTCCCGGGGTGTGCTGCGCCTGGGACATCATGGATCAACTTGAGAGTCGCGGGTACCAGGGACTCCGATATCACCAGTTGGTGTACGGTTCTGTCGGGGTCCACTAGTCGAGCTACACGACAGTACTCCTTGATTGACCACTAAAGTCTGTCAGCGGAACGGGCACTTGACCCGCGGGCCAACGTCCTCCTTGGTTAGGAACCCGAAGGACTGGTGACCACACCGGGTCCTGCTGTTGGGCTCTCTCTAGGTCCTCGACGGAGAACAGTTGTCTCACTGACAAGGCTATGTGCCTCGACAAGGCGTCAACCACGACATTTGCTTACCCAGTACATAGCAGACTTCGGAATTGTAGTCTTTAAAAAGGTGAGAGAACCGAGCATTTTTTCCCAGAGAAATTTTGTTTAAAAGGATAATAACGGCAGATGATCCGTGTAAATCTTGAAAAGGATACTGGTAAATAATGTCCCCTGAAGTGGTTCAAAGCCCAGACGATGGCTGGGGCTTCTAGCTCTGTCACAGAGTAATTGACTTCAGCTTTGGTAAGAACACGGTTAGCATAAGCTTTTGGGCTGTTGCTTCCCATTGGGTTCCTGCACAAGGCCACCGATGCCAACTTTGCTGGCATCTGTCGTCAAAGTGAACGCTTTGGTGAAATCCGGGAATCAAGGATTTGGGGCTGATGTTAACCTATTTTTAAGTGTGACGAAAGCTTTTCTTGGTCCGTCCACTCAAAGGGAACATCTTTCTTAAGGAGCTGTGTCAAGGGAGCATGGTGGAGAAACCGGCTATGAAAGTGCTGTAGAATCCAGCTAGGCCTATGAAGGAGCGGACGGTATCCGCTGTCGTAGGTCTAGGGAATTTTTCACGCCGAGATTTTAACTCGTGGC
The DNA here is from genome assembly GCA_009830355.1 of Cherax destructor. Classification (NCBI taxonomy): domain Eukaryota; kingdom Metazoa; phylum Arthropoda; class Malacostraca; order Decapoda; family Parastacidae; genus Cherax; species Cherax destructor. The sequence continues at coordinate 5,074 of WNWK01007218.1, read as the reverse complement.
CCAGAAACTTTATTTCCTGTGGGAACTGGCATTTTAAACTTCACCTTAAGATTAGCCTTGGCTATTTTTTCCAGTACCCGCTCAAGTTTTACAAGATGAGTAGGAACATCTTGGGACATCACAATGAATCGTCTAGGTAGACCATGAGCGTGCCACCTAGGAGGCGGAAAATCGTTGTCATTAGACGACTGAACGTGATCGGGCTTTCGCGCAAGCCGAAAGGCATTCTCTTAAAACTGATAATGACCAGTGGCATAGAGAACGCTGTTAGTTCTTTGCTTTGGTCATCAAGGGAAATCTGCCAAAATCCAAGAAGATCAAAGTCAAAAGACCGTTATCGCCAATGTTCTGTAACAGGTCATTCAGCGGCATGGAAATCGGTCTGGAATGGTACAGGCATTCAGTTTCCTGTAATCGATAAAAAGGACGCCATGTTCCATCTATCTTGGGAACTAGGATTGGGGGCATTCCAGGGGAAATGGACTCCTCGATAACTCCATCGCGGAACATCTTTGCAATGAGTTTGTCAGCAAACACTCTTGCGCATGCGGCAAACGATGCGCAGGCACGTAAATGGGTTTAGTACCTTTATCAAGCGGAATATGGTGAGACATAAGTGGGGTCAGACCCATGGACTCACCATCTAACGCGACGGCAGTGCGTGCTCGATTGAGAACCTGGAGAATTGTGGAACTTCTTCCGGGTAGTCTGTCATAGCTAGATCATCTTCCTGCACTGGCCGGGTGATGGAAGAATTAGTAAAGGGCTCACCTGGGAGGCTGCACTTACAAGAACATCAGCTGGGTTTCGCCCTCCCCCCTCACACCGGGGAGGGGAAACTGACGAGGTCGACAAGTGAAGTATCCTTCCTCAGAGGAATTCTCGACTGTGCAAGTTACCGACAAGGACTTTTAAACCCCGTGCACAGTGTGCAAGGACGGCTCAAGGAGAGGCCCTTGACTCTGCACGTGTCGTTGTCATTGCACGTGATCTCCTTCGAAAGCTCTTGTCACATACACCGTGACAGGAGTAGGCGAAAGCCGACAAGTGACGTCAACTTTGTACAGGATAACTCTGCTCGCTGATGCCATGGCAGGAGTCAGACGGGCGCCTGCCGACAGGGGGACTGCGGCGAAACTGTCATCCTCTACAACAGCGCGAGAGTTAGAGTGATGGTCAGAATGGGCGTCCCCAGACTGGGTTTCACTGATAACTGAGCGCTGATGGTCAGGGGGTGACAAGATACAGCTCTCTTATGAGGTTGGTCAGGACAAGAGGCTGACCTCATGGAGGTGTGCGACGGGAAAACCCCGGGTTTCCAATGATTTCCAAGCACTGGATGTCTCAGGGCAGGTGGCAGGTAGTGGAACCCAAGCGTACACCCCAGAAGGGCGCGTCCACTCCGTCAAAATCCGCTTTCCCTTAGCTGGATCTAAACGGATCTTAAGGTCTGCCATGGTCTTGAAACCGATGAGCAAATCGCCTGGGAAGACGATGTCATCAACGACTAAGAACTTTGCTGACCACTTGTGATCATGGATCAAATTCTAAGGTTGTCAACCACGGACCGTGAGAGGGGTCCGAAACGCCTTGCAATTCTGAATAGCAGGGCCGGTAAACATGGCAGCATGAAGACCAATGTCACTGAAAAGGGTGGAACGGACAATGTTAACCACCGAACCTGTATCAAGGAAAAGCTGAACGGCTTCCGATGAAGTGTGGACTCAACGAGAGGTCCACATGGGCTTCATACCGAACGTGAAGGCATGACGGGCCGACAAAGGTCCCCGGAGTCCCAGCTGCTAGGGCGACGCTTGGTGAAGCGACTCGACGTCCTCAGGTACGGTTCAGTCTTGACACCAGCGTCGGGCACTCTTTTTCCGTTTTTGTCGGTAAGCGTGTCGCTGCCCCGGGGGCGGCGAACGCATTGCGGACAGGGACGGCATACAACGACCCACAGGCGCGTCTCTTCCCCCCAAACTACTGGAGGGGCTCCGGCTGCTCGGGCTCCGGGGGGGGAGCGCCCGTGGTGCGCCGACAAGATGTCGCAACTGGCACCCCCACTGGGGTAGACTGGATGTATGGTGGAAACACAATCGCCTTCCCGGTGCTGCACACGGGGGGTGATTATCACGGCGTGGGGCTGAGGTTTATAACACTCAGAACGGTAAGCCACCGCGTTAAAACGGTAACCACGCACTTTGCGGGTGGTGCTGATGGCGGTGGGGCGCTTATGACGCTTGGACTTAGATGGAGGGCGTTGGAAAATCATCTTGCTAGCCCACCTGTCATAACCTGACCTGCCGTTTTGATTCGGCTTGGCCCGGGGGTTTGCTGTTCGTCCTAGCCTTGTGTGCGATTGCTGGACGGCTGCAAAAAGTGACAGGGGGTTGCACAGCGGCGACACAAAGTTGACGATTAGGGACTTAAAGGGGGGAGTCCCAAACAGGGTGACAAGCCTTGTCTTTCTCGCCCGGTTTAATTTTATCGATGGCATTAAAGGCGCCCAGGATGTGTTCCTTGGGGCCGACCAATTGTGATCCTATCATGGAGATGGAGTGGGGCATCTCCCGCAGATGCCTCCGGCGATCATGGGGATGATGTCTTCAAGTTTTACTACCGTCACCAGTGACCCCGCACCTGCATAACGACAATAAAATCTAACATGCTCACTGGAAACGACAGATGCAACCCGGGGGCTTTCATCCGGGGTTGACTCACCAAGACGCTAGTGATAATGTCAAGGTAATGGTGCTGATGCCGCCCGGAAAATTCGGAATGCTTCCTTAAACTTGGGCCATGATTCAAATCACGCCTTACCAAGTCTAAGAAGGAAGTGATAACCGGGATTTGTCCCCAGCCACCACGGCAGCGTTAACATCGTGTGCGTCAGTGGGGTTTTGGTTCATCCCTTAACTGTCGTCTCGACCGGTTTGAACCGTCTCCCTTTTTTGGCGCGACCGTCGAACAAAAGGGACAGGGGGGGGAAGGCGGGTGCCATTCGTGGCCGCGATATGGCTACTGCCTGGCCAACCGTTGGGAAGGCCTCCCCCGATGGGACCCGACGGGAGAGGCATCAGTGCCATCTGTGGCAGAAGATTGGGTACCCGACGGCCCTGCTTTCAAGTCAAAACGTCAGTTAAAAACACAAAATAAGTCACGGAGAAAGGGAAAGGGATCAAAGCAAGAATTGATACGTAATCGGCTAGAACTCAACACAGAGTCAGAGAGGACAGAACACGTGTTCTCGAAAACTACTTTTTGCTAAAAAGCCCCGAATTCTCAAAAAAAAGAATGGTACTCTCTGAAACTCAAAATTAAATTTTTGGATACAAGTGGAATTAATTGCTGGGGTTTCATAACAAAAGCAGAAATGGCAAGAAAATTGCATGAAAATAAAAGAACTGTAACAGGTAGCGGAATTAACAAAAAATTTGCAAATTAAAATGAAAACTGGGTATTACACCACTGTACTGCAGTGCCCGAGCTCAACATGCAAAATGTTTTCAGGTGTTGGCGTTGCAATTGGGGATGGCAAAGAAAAAAAATGAATTCACTTGGAAGGTAAGGTAAAAAACAATTTATAATATCAGTCTTCAATGGTACTAAAACAGTCACAAAAATTTACTGTTCAAGGTGTTGAATTTTAAAAAAGCAATGAGTAAAAAAGCTAAAATGGTAAAAATCAATAATAATAAGGAAAAAGTTACAATGGCAAATGAGTGTACATGACACAAGGAAAAAAAAGTTTGTAAGCAAATTCTGGTTCAAAAGTATGGAATTTCCAGGTAATTATTGCAATAATGGCAATTAAACGGGTTCCTGAAAATTCAAGGGGAACTGATAATGCCTCAATGACAGGGCATAAACATTAACAGAATGCAATACAAGGGGGAATGAGCATAAACAAAAATATGGCAAAGAAATAATATAGAGAAAAATAAATTGAGACACTGAAGAAAATGTAGGTGTCCCGGGCACAAGTTGTTGAATTCAAGCAGAATAAAACTGACACTGGCAAATTAAAATAACACTTGAACACATAAACAACAGAAATGCAGGGTTTTCAACAATTTTCAACTTGCAGGTTTCAACAATCAAAATAATAGCAGACAGATATGACTTTAATTAATAAAAAAAGAATATCTATATATATATGGGTTTGCACAATGAACAACTTTGAGCAGGAACAATTAATAATTAGGTGGGAGGCTGGGGGCAGGGTTGCACTAGGGGTTTGAAAGATGCAAAAATAGTGTGAAAATCAAAATGTTGCTGAATAATCAATTAACAAAAAATGTACATAGGAGGTGTAGGCAAAAAAGGTATGGGGGGGATCAGGTATTTGGCTGCTGAATATATTCACTTGTCATGGGTTATGAGGAGTGTGAAGGGGGTCAGGATAAGGGCCTGGCGGCAGTTTTTATCACACAGCCGTAGGAACAAAGGTTTATGGGAGAATTGGGTTAAAAGTTTTCCGTGGGGAAAAGGAGTGACTGTTGGCTTCTGCGGTTGGGAAAAAGGAGAAGGGCTAGATTCTCTTTGGTGAGGGTAGCGGGTGGTAAGTGTTAGGAGTTAAGTGTGGGTAGGTGTGAAGGGTATCTGGAAGGGGAAAGGGGGGCAAGGGTGACGGTTGACTTTCTTTGGACAGATGACTTGGACATATGATTCGGATGGAAAGGAAGTTGGGGGTGTAGGGTGGAGGATGCGGGGGGAGGGAAGGGGGTGGGGGGTTATGTCAGGGTCATTGTTTTGGGGCTTCCCTTTTGATCTGGTACTACTTTATATGGTGTCTGAAGAGGGGTGCACTGATGATCAATTTATGTGCCAACCTGGCAAAGATGTGTTTTCAACAAGTGATATTTCAAGTAGTGGGATCGGTATTAACTTCTTGGTTCTAAGAGCTATATATGCATGTAATAAGGTTCCAAAGGGACTTACCATATAAATGTTTATGCATAATGTGTCAAACATTGAGTCAAAGGGGACAGTAGCAAAAAATTGCTGGAACAGATGTTCATGATGGTGAGTTTCATCAAGAACATGCTGACTTTAATAGCATCAAGATGTTTAT